>PVKM010002820.1:28246-61899 GCA_004027735.1 Carollia perspicillata
ACATGGTCCTTCCAGTCAAGAACAGGATGACAGTAACCAGAAGGGAGAGGGGAGGGAATTTCAGGGGAAAAGGGAAGGGATTATAGGAACAAGTATAAAGGACACATGGAGAAAAACTAAGGGGGGTGGAAATGGGAGGGAGGTGGGGAGCACTGGGGGGGGTGGACTGGGATGGGAGTAAAAACAGAAAACTGTACTTGAATAACAAGTAAAATAAAAAAAGATGGAGGCATAGGTAGACCCACTGTGCCTCCTCACACAACCAAAATAAGGACAACAAAAATTTAGAAACAAAATAACAACCAGAACTGACAGAAAATTGAACTGTATGGAAGTCGGACAGCCAAGGAGCTGAAATAGACATATTCATCCAGACTGCTAGGCAGGGTGGAGTTGGGTGGGTGAGTGGAAAGGGGTCGCAGCACAGGAAGGGGTGAGACCAGGTGCACAAGACACCCCGGGAGCACAAGACAGCAGCAGGCAGACCCTGGGCATGCAGGCAGTGGCTGGAAGACCCCGGGCACGGGGTGGCAACAGGCAGACCGAGCAAGGCGGCAATTGTGAAGCAAGGCACTGCACACAAGGTGGCTGGCTGACTGGGCAGCAGCCCCACATTAGTGTGCAGATAACTGGGGAGCAACACAGACCATACAACTCAGGGTCCCAGTACCAGGAAATAAAGCCTCAAAACACTAATTGAAAACACCTGTGGGGGTTAAGGCACAGGGAGAGACTCCCAGCCTCACAGGAGAGTTCATTGAAGAGACCCATAGGGACCTAGAACATACACAAGCTCACCCACCCAGGACCAGAATCAGGAGGGCTCAGTTTGCTTGGGGGAAGTGGCAGAAGGGACTGAGATATGACAGAGAGCAGAACAAGCCCCATTGTTCCCTCAGACTGCACCCCCAAATATAGCTTCACAACCCAGCCACTGGGTTGCCCCGCCCTGGAGAACACCGAAGGCTCCCCCCACATACATAACAGGTGCGACCAGACCAAAAAAAAAAAAAAATTGGCAGAAACAGAAGAACAGATCAAAGCTCCAGAAATAAAACAAGTAAGCGACCAAGAGATAGCCAACTTATCAGATGCACAGTTCAAAGCACTGGTGATCAGGATGCTCACAGAATTGGTTGATTTTGGTCGCAAATTAAATGAAAAAATGAAGGCTATGCTAAGTGAAATGAAGGAAATGCACAGGGAACCAAGTGTGATGGAAAGAAAACTGGGACTCTAATCAATGGAGTGGACCAGAACAAAGAGAGAAACAACCAAACAGAAAAGAAGGAAGAAACAAGAATTTTTAAAAAATGAGGAGAGGCTTAGGAACCTCCACGATATCTTTAAATGTTCCAACATCGGAATTATAGGGGTACCAGAAGGGGCAGAGGAAGAGCAACAAGTGGAAAACTTCTTTGAACAAATAATCAAGGAGAACTTCCCCAATCTGGCAAAGGAAATAGACTTCCCAGAAGTCCAGGAAGCTCAGAGAGTCCCAAAGAAGATGGACCCAAGGAGGAACACACCAAGGCACATCACAATTACATTACCCAAGATAAAAAATGAAGGAGAGAATTCTAGAAGCAGCAAGAGATAAGGAGACAGTCACTTACAAAGAAGTTCCCATCAGACTGTCAGCTGATTTCTCAAAAGAGACCTCACAGGCAAGAAGGGGCTGGAAAGAAGTATTCCAAGTCATGAAAGACAAGGACCTACATTCAAGATTGCTCTATCCAGGAAAGATTTTATTTAGAATGGAAGGACACATAAAGTACTTCTCAGATAAGGTCAAGTTAAAGGAGTTCATCACCAGCATGCCTTTATTATATGGAATGTTAAAGGAGCTTATCTAAGAAAAAGAAGATAAAAAACATGTATAGTAAAATAACAGCAAACTCACACTTATTAACAACCACACCTAAAACAAAAACAAACTAAGCAAACAACTAGAATAGAAACAGAACCACAGAAATGGAGATCACATGGAGGTATAGCAACAGGGGAGTGGGAAGAAGAGAGAGGAGGAAAAGGTAAAGAGAATAAGTAGCATAGATGGTAGGTAGAAAATAGGAGGAGGGCAAGAATAGTGTGGGAAATGTAAAAGCTGAAGAACTTAAGACACATGGACATGAACTAAAGGGGGGAATGTGGGTGGAAGAGGGTGTGCAGGGTGGAGGGGAATGAAGGGGGGATGGGACAACTGTAATAGCATAATCAATAAAACATATTTTTTAAAAAAAGATAGACATGTTCATCTTGTGTTTTTAAGAAAGCCAGTAATCACCTAGTGAAATGCTGGTTCATAATATACTGTGTGGTATTAAATGCCAGATAGTTGAACAGCTAAGTAGTCATGTACATAGTTGTTCTATGTTGAATGGTTATTGCCACAGATACATGGGACACCTCTTTCCAATATCTCCTGGATAGCCCTAAAGATGGAAGTTTCATTCACAGATGAGCTGGTGTTATCTTCACACTAGGTAAGTAGAAAAGAGACATAATGCAGGCAACATCCCTAGGAAGCATCAAGAGGATCATGGTGTGAACATTACCCAGGAACTCTGAGTTCCTTATGGACGTGGGTGGAGGAATGGAGATTTTTAGCATAAAAATATTCTGAGCTCTAGATGTACAATTTATGTTTTCTGGTTTGAAAATATACATACAAGTATTTCCTTCAGGGCATTTTGTTAGGTGAGGAACAGCAGATCTTCCTGTAGCAATACTCTGTCTTAAGTGCATTGTCCCATCAGTCTGCAAGAAACACCCTGTGTATAGAGACTAGAATACAGAACCTTAAGGATTTGAATGACTGCTCAAGCTCCTTCAGGCCAGAACTGACAATCCTCTAAAACACATCTGTCCACATTCCCGCTGAGCTAATGAGCCTTGATCTGCCCCTGACATGAAGCAAAATGATCTGCAAGATGCCATCCTTTTCCAATTTGGAGACACTGTTCAAAAAAAGACTCATTATAATAACGTTATTTTTTTTCATTTTTAACATTTTTATTCATTTTTTAAACATTTTTATTGTTGTTCAAATACACTTTTATGCCATTTCCCCCACAACTCCCCACTACCCGAGCCGTGCCCACCTTGTTCCTGTTTCCCACTTCCATTGTTATTGTCTACATGTCCTTTATAATTGTTTCTGTAAACCCGTCACCCTTTTCCCCCATTATCCCCTCCCTTCTCACCTCTGGTCACTGTCAGCCTGTTCTCAATTTCAATCTCTTTCGTTATATTTTACTTCCTTGTTCATTTTGTTGATTATGTTCCTGTTAAAGGTGAGATCATATATTTTTATTTCACTGCCTAGCTTATGTCACTTAGCATAATGCTCTCCAGTTCTATTCATGCTCTCACAAAGGGTAGGAGCTCCTTCTTTCTTTCTGCTACATAGAATTCCATTGTGGAATGTCCTATAGTTTTTTTTTAATCCATTAATTTCCTGATGGGCACTTAGGTTGCTTCTAGCACTTGGCTATCATAAATTTTGTTGCTATGAACATTGGGATGCATAAGTTCTTTTGGATTGGTGTTAAGGATGATGATTGTTTTACTTTTTGCAGTAAATCAAGGAAGGTTTCATACCCTCCTTATGAACATTTTAGATTTACCAAAGGGGTAATTGGACAATTTAGTTGGTGATATAGTCCATTACAGGGGAAAAAATTGAGCCAATAACAGAGGAATAAGCAAGCCTTTATATGGCCAATGAGCATCTGATAAATCCTTATAGTGTCAATGAAACAAAGGGCCATGAAGGAGCACTGAGAGGGCATAACAACTTGACACCAGGTAAGTTTGAAACTAAAACAATAATTATGCCTGCCTTTCAGTTCGAGTCCCCATTAAGGGGTGTGTGAGAGGCCACCACACATTGATGTTTCTCTCTCTTTGTTCCTCCCTTCCCTGTTAAAAACAAAGAAATAAAATCTTAGAAAAACAACTCAGGACCAGATGGACATTCTGGCCAGATGGTGGGGTAGGTAGAAACCCTTTATATCCATGCACAACCAAAAGCAGGATACCGACCAATCTAACATCAATAAACAACCAGAAGTGCCAGAAAGTAAAGAAACATTCAACCAGGCCAAGCAGACATGTGAGATGGGTGGATAGAGAGAACACGAGGTGTGGCTTTGGACTGCACGGGTGTGGCTGACTGAGAGAAACTATGGTGATGCCACAGACTATGTGTGAGGGGCTGACTAACAGGATACTGAGACTCAGAGCTGACTGTGGAGTACAGTGGGGGTTGCCATGGTGGGAGAGACTCCCAGGCTCACAGTAGGGTTCATTGGAAAAAGGACTAGAGCCGAGCAGGTGAGCTGCATTGTTCCCTCTCAGGCCCTTCCCCAACAGGGAGGAGGGGTGGAGACATATAGCCTCATTAGAGGGTACTTGCAGGAAGGCATTGGCTGCACTACTGGGGCAGGCAGGGGGGTGGCTGGTGGACCAGATGATCCTTTTCTCTGGTGAAGCCGGTGGTCCCACCTTTGTGTGTGGATAAACCAGGGGACACACCCAGGGAGCAAGACAGTCCATGCAATCCAGGGATCCAAAGTGGGGAAATAAATCCGCAAAACCTCTGACTGAAAAAACCTGTGGGTGTGGTGTTGGCAGGAAAACTCACAGGAGGGTCCATTGGCAAATCCCACAGGGTCCTAGAAAATACATAAAACCACACAGGAAAGAATTAGAACCAGCAGGGCCCAATTTCCTTGTGGGTGGCAGAGGAAGTGACTGAAATCACCCAAGAGTCAGGAAAGCATCATTGGTCCTTCTTGGACCACTCCCCAACATAAATCCCCACCACACAGTGACATGGGGTGTCCCACCCTGGCAAATACCTAAGGCTCAAACCGTTACTATGTAACAGGTGCATGGAGGCAAAACAAAATATGACCCAAATGAAAGAACAAATGAAAGATCCACAAAAAGTACAACTAAGAGAAAAAGACATAGCCAACTTATCAGATGCACAGTTCACAACACTGGTAATCAGGATGTTCATACCAATGGTTGAGTATGGTCAAGAAATAGAGGAAGAAGTGAAGGCTATGCAAATTGAAATAAAAGAAGCTGTACAGGGAACCAACTGTGACAGGAAGGAAACTGGGACTCAAATCAATAATTTTAAAAAAATATTTTATTTATTTATCTTTAGAGGGGGAAAGGAAGGAGAGAGGGAGAGAGAATATCAATGTATGGTTGCCTCTCATGGGTCCCCTGCCGAGAACTGGCCTGCAACCCAGGCATGTGCAATGACTGGGAATCGAATTGCAGTTGTTTGGTTCGCAGGCCTGTGCTCAATCCACTGAGCTACACCAGCCAGGGCTCAAATCAATGATTTTTAATAAAAGGAAGAAATAATCATTCAACTTGAACAGAATGAAGAAACAAGAATTCAAAAACATGAAGAGAGGCTTAGGAACTGCCAGGAGAATTTTAAGAATTTCAACATCTGAATCATACAGGTACCAGAAAAAGAACAGAAAGAGCAAGAAATTGAACACCTATCTGAAAACATAATGAAAGAGAACTTCCCTAATCTGGCAAAAAAAAAAAAAAAAAAAGACTTCCAGGAAGTCCAGAAAGCTCAGAGAGTCCCAAGGAAGTTGGACCCAAGGAACATCATAATTACATTAACCAAGATCAAAGACAAGGAGAGAATCTTAAAAGCAGCAAGAGAAAAGGAGACAGTTGCCTAGGAAAGAGTTTCCATAAAACTATCAGCTGATTTTTCTAAAGAAACCATACAGGCAAGAAGGGGCTCAAAAGAAGTATTCAAAGTCATGAAAGTCAAGGACCTACAAGCTAGATTACCTACTCTATCCAGCAAAGCTATCATTTGCAATGGAAGGGCAGACAAAGCGCTTCATAGATAAGGTCAAGTTAAAGCCGTTCATCAACACCATGCCCTATTCATATCAAATTTTGAAGGGACTGATCTAAAAAAAAAGAAGATCAAAGATATGGACAGTAAGATGATAAACACACAACTGGCAACAACTGGACCTCAAAACACAAAAGAGAAACAATAAACTAAGGAAGCAGCTAAAACAGGAATGGATTCACAGAAATGGAGATCGTATTGAAGGATATCAGTAGGGGGTGGGTGGGGAGCAGAATGAGGTAAATGTACAGGGACTATGAAGCATAAATGGTAAGTACAAGAAAAACAGGGAGAGTTTAAGAATAGTATAGGAAAAGAAGAAACCAAAGAACTTATATGCATGACGCATGGACATGAACTAAGGTGGGGGAATGCTGGTGGTAGGTGGGGTACAGGGTGGAGGGGAATAATAGGAACAAAAATGTGGGACAACTATAGTGGCATAATCAATAAAATAGATATAAAAATGAAAAGGAAATTCTCAAAGGATGTCACAGGTTTAAAAATTCAGTAAAAATCTTCAAGAAAAATTACGTATGAACAGATTTGATGATCTAAATAAAATGCAATTTTCTCAATAAGATAGAGCCTCCCAAATGTCAACCAGAAATAAAGAGCAAATGTCTATAGAACAATTTCTAGTAGTGCAAGTAAAGCCAGAATGAACACTACCAAAAAACAAAATCCCAGGTGAAGTCTGCCAAATATTTAAATAGCAATTTAGTACATTTTCTCTTCAAAGTTTTTTAAAAACCATACAATAACACTGGAGAGAATGTATGAGGGCATTATCACAGTGGCTTTGGTTATAAAATAGTGAGAAGGTACTAGGACCTCATTTTGGGGTAATTCTTCCATAATTCTTCCCTACCACTGTGATTTGAGCCCTAAACTCAAATGTTGTCAGTACCCTGGGATAACTACCTGGCATGACATGTAGGTGTGGACCAAGTTAATAGCCAAATGACAATTTGACCTTATTATCATCCTGTCTGGGCAAATAATTCACACACACACAAAAAAAAGGGAACAGGCGGATGTTTAAGTGATCACCAGAAGATTTGTTGAGAAATAATTTAGAGTCTCTCAGAAAAATGTGATGCCTCTGAGGGAGGTAGGAAGGTCCGCTAGCTTTGCCATCCCTCACGCTTTATCCTCTATTTCCTCAGTGACTAGGTGTGCATAAAGTCACTGTGCAGACTGGCCCATGATTAGATCGACGTGGTTGGAAAGAGGAAAAAAATGGAAATTGCCAATATATCTGATAAAGGATCCAGAATTTTAAAGAATGTAGAACATCAACACCAAAAAACAAGCAATCTAAATTAAAAAATAGAAAAAAAACCCCTATTAAGGTCTATTCAATGCTTCTTCAAAGAGGCCATAAAAGGTTAACAGACTTATTAAAATATTCTCAATGTCACTAATCATTAGAGAAATGCAAACTAAAAGCTCTTATATTAACAGTAAAACACCAGGTGTTTTGAAGTGGGTTTTTTTTGTGCAATAAATCTTACACAATGATTCACATAGTAAGTTGTTAACAAAAGCCTTTTAGAAAATATTGTTTATTTATTTATTTTTTTTAGAGAGAGGGGAAAGGAAGGGAAAAGAAATGGAGAGCAATATAAATGTGAGACAAACATTGATAGTTTCCCTCTCAGGTGTTCCCAAAATGGGACATTGCATGCAACCCACACATGTGCCAGTAATGTTTCAGTTCACAGGCTGATGCTCAATCCACTGAGCCACACCAGTTAGGGCAATAAAATCCTTTATAAATATTTATGATGTTGAGTTTTTAAGTGGCAGTTAAGGCCATTATTATTATTAATTTATTAATATACAGTATTATACATGAAAATTAGTGCTCATTAAAAATTTTATTCCATGTGTATTATCATAAGGACATTTTGAGTCAAGTCCATTTTAATCTCAGTATTTCAGATAAAAACAGAAAAGGTAAGATTTGTATATTAAAATGACCACCTATCTCTGGCAATTTCAAAATTTTAGTCTTGCACCTATGTGCCTTCTTAGCTCTCCATATCCTTTATATTGTAGATAAAAATATAGAGTTCAGATAAGCCTGGAAAAATAATGGGCTTTCTTGCCAGTGGTTCTAATCAGCTTTTGTACAAATGACTCTGTGGAACTTGATTTTACAGAGTCTGCAAACATATCCTTTTATAGCACAAATCAAGGATGGTGAAGGTAATGGTGAGGGACACCACAGTAGACCCAACACCTGAAGTGAGATCAATAGAAGACACAAATTAGGATGGAGTTGGAGCAAATTTAGGACTCTACCATGCCTTTCTCACCCACAAACTAATGCTTTCAAATTAAACCTATGTTCTGTAGAAATATGTGGTTTTCCTTCTGAACACAAAAATCAATCCCTTTGTCCTGTGGTCCTGTGATCCATCCTGCTCCATCCTTCTAATCACCATTTGAATAATGCTACCAGCTTCAACAAAG
Organism: Carollia perspicillata; assembly: GCA_004027735.1. NCBI lineage: Eukaryota > Metazoa > Chordata > Mammalia > Chiroptera > Phyllostomidae > Carollia > Carollia perspicillata. Next base: position 36,639 of record PVKM010002820.1, read on the forward strand.
GCTATGAAAATGCCATAAGTAACCTATGGCAAAGAGATTTCAAGTAATGTCATCTACAACTGTCTTCAGATTTTTGCCTGCATCCTTCACTAGTGTTGCAAGTTGTCTCAGAGTGTGTCTGCATTACCAAGTGTAAAATATATAATTTTATGAATGAAGTGTATTCAAAATTATATTAAAAATCTGAGTGGGCCTTGAGATTTTTGCTGCCTGCATGAATGCCTAATCTGGCTATCCCAAAACACAAATGATGAACCCATAAATGGCATCATGAGCTCTTTGAAGTTTACTTTTCATGTACTTTTTAAACTCATAATGGCCACAGGTAAATGAAGATAAAGTGATTGTTATGGAAAGTAGAAATTCATGAAATACAACAACTACACATGGGCCAGCTGCAGATTCTGCAGCAAGAAGTATCTGGAGAAAACCTGCCATGACTTATCCACTTAAGCAATTTAAAATTACACGAGGTTTATTTTATACCACCCACTTTTCAGAGATGCAAACTGCATCTCATACCAGTGAGGGGTTAATTCCACAAACCAAAGTAGATGTTAGCAGAGTCATCTTGAGCCAAGGGGATCACCAGTGCCCACTTTCTGAAAAGAAGGTCTGGAATGTGTTGTTTGATGTTTTGCCAGGTAAGTGAGCAGGTAGGTAGTCACATAAATGATGGTTGTACAGAGGAAGGCTGGTATCATACAACACATTATCTCAACAAATTCACTCAGAAATGGGGCTGCACACAGAATGATAGGCATATGAAATATTTATATATATTATACAGCTACAGCCTGATTCCAAACTCAATAGGCTGTAGCTCTCACAGTGTCACTATCTCTCTCTGATTTTAGCTACTTTATTGCTAAAAGCATGGCTGTTAATTTATCATTTTTTAAAAAATGGAAACCACCCTTGTGTTCTAGTCCTTAACTGTGTTTTTCCTTTGGTCATTAATGAGTATTTTTTTCAATGAAACTTTGAGGCACATGTAAACTGGTATACCAGCAAAACAGATTTCTGCCAAATGAGTCATCATACAGATTTTTTGTTGAGATGTGTTATCTCTCTTTGTGAAATCATTAAGCATTTGTAACTTTTAGAAATTTGGAATCTTGGGAAATTCCAGAGAAGATGGGAGCAAGGCTGGTGGTAGAGGTGCCTAGTTTTCCCTGTGCCCAGCTGGAACACCTAGCTGATCTTCTGAGGAACAGAGTGAATAGCCAAAAGAATCTCAGATTTTATGAATCTGAGGTCAAAAACTGGAGAGGACATTTCAAATAAGATGGTGAGGAGATTGGGATGGGATGGTAAAATCCCTGGGATCTGTGCAGGGATGTAGCCTACAGTGGCTACCCAGCCCAGCACCTGCTGCAGGATATGGGGAAGACAGATAGATCACCAGTTCCCTATACTACCAGAGTAGGGAGAGTAACCTGGAACCAGGAGGGACCTGGATGCTGGAACTCACTGGGGTAATAGAGATGAAGCGGGAGACACACAGAGGTGGTTTACATCCACTGGAACTGTATATACAGCACCAGAGAAATTCAGGGGCTGAGTGACATCTGGAGAAGAGAGAAGTTGGTCCGTGTTGGACCCTGACTCAGATAATCTCCAGACTGGTTGGAAAGTTGCTCTGTGTGAAAAGTCATGCACTTATTAAGAACAGTGGGAAGCTGCTTTGTAAGGAAATCTTGAGCAGCAGCTGCCTTGTCCTGAGAGTGATTTCAGGGTCATGCGCCCAGAAGCTGAGTGGCTAAGTGGATCTATGTGCTCGAGGTCATCCAGCTTTGCACACCCTAGGCTGAGTGGCTGAGTGGAACCGAGCACCCAAAATTGACTCATGCTGTGTCCCCAGAGACTGAGTAGCTGATTGGAGACATGCAACTGAGACTGAGTGGCTGAGTGGAACAGCGTGCCCAAAATTGACTCACTCTATGCTCCCGAGATTGACTTGTGCTATGCACCCATAAACTGAGTTGCTGATTTGAGCCTGGAAGTTCATGGAGTACCTGGGCCAGAGCTGGGCAACCGTGAATATAGTGGCCCAGACCTGGCCACCAGCCTCACAAAACCATAGGAAGGGAGTAAAGGGAAGTCGAGCCCTCCTCTTCCTGTGGCATCTAGAAAGAACAGAACTCACTGAACAGGTTTAGTCAGTAGGAGGCTTATTTTTTTCATTCCTCTCTTTCCCCCCGCCTTCTTTTCTTCCCACAGGGGAGAGAATAAATGTAAATTTACAGAGGGACCAGAAACAGAACCAAAGGCACAAGGCTAACCCCCCAAACTGAGAAATTGAGACAAATGACACTTTGCTATTCCATAGAGCTGACATTTTATTATGTGTACTGTTTTTTAAATTATTTTTACCACTTTTTAGTTTATTAATTTTTTCATTTATCTTCCTTATGTTTAGTTTTCCTCACTTTATTTCTCTGTTTAATTGCATTGTTTGACTAGTTTTCATTGTTTTCTCTTAATTGTATTTTAATTTTCCTTCTTTCACTTCACTCGTGTACCAATAAAACACTACTCTTGATGGGGTATTTTCTACTCTGGTTATGCAAATTATATATTTCTTGTCATATTATTGTTGTTGAAGTACCATTCAAAATAATCATTCCATACAATTGTACATACTATACAGCAACCCTCCCTGATCTTAGCCCACTTCACTTCAATTCTGAGCATTATTCTTCTTCTAGTTAATTCTATTCTCCCTCACATTATGCCCACTTTCTATCCTTCACTCTCACTATACCTCATCATCTAAAGTTGCATAAGCTCTGTTTTCTGGATTTGGTTCACAATTGTCCTCCCTTCTAATAAGAGTCTTATCTCTCTTTCACCTTTCATAAAAAGTGGCAAGTGGGGTGAAATATCACAGTCAATGCTGTACTTACCCAAAGAATCGCTTATCTATTCTCTACTTGCTGGTACTTTAAACCCCATAAAATACTTTCCTGCTATCTTAATCCAGTTTGCCTAACCCCTGCCACTGATCACATACAAAAATAGTTGGCAGCTGCAAACATCAGTATACCTGCTGGAGGGGAGAAACCACCAACAAAGGAACCACCAAAAGGTAAAAACCCAATTACAATAACAGCTCATACAAACAGAAGAAAGGGCAAATCGAGAGCACCCAGACCAGGAGATCAAGGAGACCATACCACTGAATCCCATAGAATTCCTACCATGAAAGTTCACCCTAGAATGACAGCTAGCAAAGGGAAATATCGGGAAGCACAGAACCAAACAAAAACAGTTATTTAAAATGGAAGACAAAAGAAGAACATGCAATCAAAAGGAATGGAAAACTCCCCACTAAAAGAGTTAAGTGAAATGGAGGTAACCAAACTATGAGATATAGAGTTCAAAATAATGCTAATAAAGAGTCTCAAGGAAGTCACAGACAACTACAAGGAACTGAGCAAGAATTACAACAGTATCAAGAAGGAAATAGAAAGCATAAGCAGAAACCAGGAAGAAATGAACAATAAAATATCAGATAAAAAACACACTAGAAAGAATTACAATCAGACTAAATGGAGCAGAGGGTTGAATCAGCGAGCTGGATGAAAAGGCAGAAAAAAAACACCCAGAAGAAGCAAAAAACAGAAAAGAGGCTCAGAATGAACAAAGAGGTGATAAGGGAACTGTGAGACAACATGAAACATAATAATATCCATATAATAAGCATACCAGAAGGAGAAGAAGATGATCAAGGGATAGAAAACCTGTTTGAAAAAGTAAGATGGAAAACGGCCCTAATTTGATGAGAGAAAAAGTCACACAAATCCAGGAACAATGAGTCCCTTCAGGAGGAACCCAAAGAGGTCCACTTCAAGACACATCATAATTAAAATGGCAAAATCCAAAGAGAAAGAGAAATCTTAAAGGCAGGAAGGGAGAAACAGGAAGTAACATACAAGGGAGCTCCAATAAGACTAGCAACTAACTTCTCAATGGAAACGCTCCAAACTAGAAGAGAATGGCAAGAAATATTCCAAATAATGAAAACCAAAGGACTGCAAATAAGACTAGTTAAACCAGCAAGGTAATAAATTAAAATGGAAGAACAAATAAGGAGCTTCCAGGGAAAAAAAGAAGTCTGAAAGAATACACCTCCACTTAACCAGTTCTGCAAGAAACACTAAAGGCACTGCTTTAAGAAAAGGAAGAAAATCAGTGAGAGAGAGGAACACAGGTATGAAAAATGACAATCAATAAATACCTATCAATAATAACCTTGGATTAGATGTTCCAATCAAAAGATATAGAATAGCTGAATGGGTAAGAAATCATGACCCATGCATATGCTGTCCACAAAAGACCTACCTCAGTAAAAAGGAACTACACAGACTGGAAGTGAAGGGCTAGAAGCAACTAACCAATGTAAGCAGAAAGAGAAAAACAAAGCCAGAGTAGCAATACTCATATCAGACAAAATAGACTTCAAAAAAAAGGGCCATAAAAGAGACCCAAAAGATTACTTCATAATGCTCAGGGGAAGAATCCACCAAGAAGACATAAACATTGTAAATATATATGCATGCAATGTAGGAGTACCCAAATACATGAAGAAAATCTTGGAGGACTTCAAAAAGGATACTGACAGAAACACAAGTATAGTAGGCCATTTCAACACCCCACTGTTAAAAATGGATAGATCTTCCAAACAAAATATCAATAAACATATTGTGGCATTGAACAATACCCAAGATCAAATGGACTTAACTGATATATATACAGACTTTCATCTCAAAGAAGCAAAATACACATTCTTTTCAAATGCACATAGAACATTTTCAAAGATAGAGCACATGGTTGGACTCAGAGAAGCCTCAACAAATTCAAGAAAATTGAAGTCATATCAAACATTTTCTCTAACCACAAGGGACTGAAACTACAAACCAACTTCAAGAAAAAAAAACAAAATATTCAAACTAATGGAGATTCAGTATCATGTTATTAAACAGTGAGTGGGTCAAGAATGAGATGAAGGAAGGAATCAAAAAGATATGGGAACAAATGAAAAGGTACAGTACCCATTATGATAAAAAAAACACTCAGGAGAGTGAGAATAGAGGGAACATTTCTCAACATAATGAAGGCCATATATGAGAGACCTACAGCCAACATCATACTCAATGGAAAAAAACTAAAATCTTTCCCACTAAAATCAGGAACCATTCAAGGTTGTCCACTTTTGCCACTTCTATTTAACATAGTATCAGAAGTCCTACCACAGCAATCAGACCAGAAAAAGAAATAAAGGGCATCCAAATTGGGAAAGAGAAGACAAAACTATTGTTTTCAAATGACATGATGGTGTACAAAGAAAATTCTATAGACTCCACCCAAAAACTGCTCAACCTAATAAATGAATTTGGCAAAACAGCAGGATACAAAGTCAATATTAAGAAGTCAAAGGCATTTTGGTACACTAACAATGAAATATCAGAAACAGAAATCAGGAAAAAATCCCATTTGACAAAGCAACAAGAAAAATAAAGTACCTAGGAATAAACCTAACCGAGGAGGTAAAAGACCTGTACTCAGTAAACTATACAACACTGAAGAGAGAAAGTAAGAAAGACAAAAACAAATGGAAAATATATACAGTGTTCATGGATCAGAAGAATAAACATCATCAAAGTGTACGTACTACCCAAAGCGATTTATAGAGTCAAAGCAATCCCTGTCAAAGTATAATGGCATATTTCACAGATATAGAAGGAATGCTTCAAAAAATTTATATGGAACCATAAATGAAATTGAATAGCTGCAACAATTTGGAGAAAGAACAAAATAAAAGGGATCACAGTACCTGTTATCAAACTGTACTACAAGGCCACTGTAATCAAAACAGCCTGGCACTGGCATAAGAACAGACACATGGACCAATGAAACAGAATAGAGAACTTATAGATAAACTCAAGACTCTATGGTGAATTAATATTTGACAAAGGGGGCAGCAATATAAAATGGAGCAAAAATAGCCTCCTCAACAAATGGTGTTTAGAGAGCTGGAAAGCTACATGCAAAAAAGTGAAACTCGAACAACAACATACACCATTCAACAAATAAATTATATGTGGATAGAAGACTTAAATATAAATCATGACACCATAAAAGTCCTTGAGGGGAAATAGGCAAAAAAAAAATCTCAGATATTCCATGCAGCAATATTTTCACTAATATGTCACCTGGAGCAACAGACATAAAGGAAAGAATGAACAAATGGGATTTCATCAAAATAAAAAGTTTCTGCATGGCTTAAAAAAAGCATTAAAATGATAAATGAACCAATCATATGGGGAAACATATTCGCCAATGATTCCTCAGACAACAGTTTGATCTCTAAAATATATAAAGGATTCACATGACTCTGCTATAAGACAAGCAACCCAATTAAAAAAAATGGGCAAAGGACTTAAAAAGACACTTCTCCAAAGAGGATATACAGGGGGCCCAGAGACATATGAAAAGATGGTCAGTATCACTAGCTATCAGAGAGATGCAAATTAAAGCCACAGTGAGACCACTTCACACCAATGAGAATGGCCATTATAAACCAATCAGCAAAACACAGGTGTTAGGTTGTGGAGAAAAGGGAATCCTACTGCACTGTTGGTGGGATTGCCGACAGTTGCAACCACTATGGAAAATATTATAGAATTTCCCCAGAAAACTAAAAATGGAACTGCCTTTGTCCTGGCAATTCCAATGCTAGAATTATATTCTAAGAACACTGAAACACCAGTCTAAAAGAACCTATGCACCCCAAAGTTAATAGCAGCATAATTTATAATAGCCAAGTGCTGGAAGCAACCCTAGCGCTCATCAGGAAATTAACGGATAAAAAAACTATGGTACATTTACACAATGGATTTCTACACAGCAGAAAGAAAGAAGGAGCTCCTACCCCTTGTGAGAGCGTGGATGGCACTGGAGGGCATTATGCTACGTGAAATAAGCCAGACAGTGAAAGACAAATACCATATGATCTCACCTATAAATGGAAGCTAATCAACAAAATGAACAAGCAAACAAAATATAACCACACACATTGAAATTGGTACAAGCTGACAGAGACCAGAGGGGAGAGGGGAGAGTATAATGGGGAAAGAGGGCGAAGGGTTTACAGGAACAAGAAAGGACACATGGACAATAACAAGGAGGGGATGGAAACAGGGGAGGGAAGTGGAGAAGGCTGAACTGCTGGGGGGGCAGGGTGAAGCAGAAAACTGTACTTGAACAATAATAAAGATAAAAAATGTTTTAAAAAATAAATAAAAATTAAAAATAAGAAATTTAGAATCTCCATTATAGGAGTATCAAAATTCAGTTTGAAGTAAACCAAAAGTAATCAGTATTTTCATTGAGATTAAGAAGGTTCTCATTGTGTATGTTGTTCCTGCCCACTGTCTCCAGATCAGGAAGGAAAGGCATTCTGCAGATATTTCCTCCTTTTCACAGGTAGATGAAGGTTCAGAGCTTAAACAAAATGTGGTTCAGCCAGATTTTATGGGGTGTCTAGTTCTGGCCTATAAGCATTTGAGGGGCAATTTGAAATCTTGAGGCCTCTCTTTTCCTTTTAATAATCTCTAAGCCTTTCTTTTTTATTGTACTCTATATTTATTTATTTATTTTTAATTTTATTTTATTCATTTTAAAATTTTTCTTCAAGTACAGTTGTCTCCCATTCCTATTTCTATAATCAGGTTGTGGGTTTCAGATTCACTGAAACAATGCTCTTGATACAAACTACCCATAAAGGTGGGCCAGTTATTCCTCAGCTAACAAAATGCCTTGAAAAGAATAATTGAATAATTTTCTTCACCATTAAACTCACATTATACATTTATAGATAAGAGATTTTTCATGTTGTGCTCATCTGTCCCTGCAAAACATTTCTGAAGGCTGAGTGTTCCAGGGTGACCTCTGGAAGTTTATGCTTCCGCTTGTTAAATATAATGTGGCTGTATTATGTCCCTTTTTATATCATTTACTGTGAGGATGACATCAGTTTTTCAGTGGATGATGCTTACACAATGAGGTCTCTCCAAAGGAATAATGCTGAAGTGCCCAGAGTGTCCATGGTACTCAATTTCACATGTAGAACCTTCGTTTACATGACTACCTACCTTTTTTTCCTTTGTGACATTCAACAGCACCCAAAATAATCTGGACCAGTATTTCACTAAGTGAAAACTGGCCAACTCCAATTCACATAGTGACAATGCCCATTGCTAGGATGTGTCTTGGGGCTAAACCCTCATCTCTCTGAACCTCAGTTTGCTTCTGTGAAAGTTGTTTCAAAATATATTTTGTATGAGTTTGGATGGCTATATTGAATCAGCTATGGTTGGTGTTTACCTGGTACTTGGTTTTGCAGAATATTTTGCTGGAGCTGCTGTGCTGGTTGATCTTTATAATTTTCACTCACACATAAAAGGCCTTCTGCCTCCATCTTTCCTTTCTGTGGCCTTCCAAAGTTAAAAAAAAAAAACACCTGGAAAAATATCTGCCAAGGAGTTTCAGATGCCATTTTTTCTAGTTCAGGTATTTGGTTTTGGTGTGGCCTGTTTAAAGTTTTCTGGGTGTAGCTGAAACTCCTCAGACCCACTCAAATATGTGGTATCATTTTGGATGCAGTTCATACATTCAACTCTATCTTATATACCTCATTCAAGCAAGCCCACCCTGAAAGACTTATCGTAACTCAATAAAAAGAGCAGACACAACAATTGATCTTCAGTTTTGGTCAGAGGATCAGGTCATTGAATGGCACGTCACTTGATGTATTCTCCACATATGTCATATGTGGTATTTTCTTAGGATTGTTTGTATCTGGAGGCATTTTTCAAATGTGGACTTGAGTGAAGGATCAGAAGACAATAGCTAAAGGTTAGTGATCTTAGAATCCAGAGAAAGCACCTCCCATTTTTAAAGTACATGTCCTTGAGGGGACAGAATGGGACTTCGGGGGAGAGGGACCTGGAAGTACCCTGGATTTGGTCCATCCCCTTTCTAAACATTTTGCCACTTTGTCATTTATTTACACTTTAACTGCTGGCCTTTTGCTAATGCCTTTGCATGATCAACTAGATCATCTTCATCCTGTTCCACATATACGACTTGTGGCTAGACCCTGTCAATTTTAGACCCACAGAGGCAGTTCTAAAAATATTGCCACAAGCCCCTTGCTAGTGCCACATAATATTCTTTTCCATCCATTTTGCTAATCTATTTAAACCTGCCCACTGTATTATTATGTAATATGGATGATTGGGAAAACAGTTCTTGGATGAAAAGTTGGACATGATATTAATGGTGTTATGAATTTACAGTGTCTAAATGGTCTTTTACTTTCTCATCTGTAATGCTGAGGTAAAAAAATTATTTCACAGATTCCTTTTGATAATTAAATGTGATATGAGATGAATAAAAAAGAATAATCTTATTTTAAAACACTGTGTTTTATTTTGTTGACTGTGTTCCAGTTAAATGTCAGATCACATGGTATTTGTCCCTCACTGCCTAGCTTATTTCACATAGTATAATGCTCTTCACTTCCATTTATGCTGTTGCAAAGGATATAAGCTCCTTATCTCTCTCTGCTGTGTAGAATTCCATTGTGTAAATGTACCATAGTTTCTTGATCCACTCATTTGCCGAAGGACACTACCAGAGACACTGAAGTTAAAAACAATCTGCCCTGGCTGGTGTAGCTCAGTGGATTGAGCATGGGCCTGTGAACCAAAGCATCACTGGTTCAATTCCCAGTCAGAGCACATGCCTGGGTTGCAGGCCATGTCCCCAGTATGGGGTGTGTGAGAGGCAACCACACATTGATGTTTCACTCCCCCTCTTTCTCTCTCCTTTCCCCTGTCTCTGAAAATAAATAAATAAAATATTAAAAAAAAACAATCTAACAATAGCCACAGGGGAGGGGGGTGGGGAGAGTGGGGAGAAGGGTTTTCAGGAACTACTATAAAGGACACATAGACAAAACCAAGGGGCAGGGTGGAAGCAAGGGAGGGAGGTGGGTTTGAATAGGGTGGGGTGGAGTGGTGGGGAGAAAATGCAGATAACTGTAAATAAAAAGCAACAAAGTAATGTAAAAATATAAAAAACACTGTGTTTTAGACAACTGAAAATTAATTTTAAACTTACAGCAAAACAGGCTCCCTTGATAGAAATTTATAGACCACTGCAGTTAAAACTATAGGGTACACATTTTTTTCTATGTCACGTGGAAAACTTTCCAAGATAAATCTTGTACTGGGAAAAAAACAGCCCTCAATAAATTTAATCATTTAAAGTTATATTAACCATATTTTGCTTTTTTTAAATAAAGATTTTATTCATTTATTTTAGAGAGACTGCAAAGGAAGGAAAAAGAGAAGTAGAGAAACATCACTGTGTGGTTGCCTCTCATGTGCCCCCAGCTGGGGACCTGACTTCCCACCATGTGTGTATTCTGACAAGGGATCAAACTGCTGATCCTTCATTCACAGGCCAGTAATCAGTAAATTGAGCCACACCATCCAGGGCTATATTAACCATATTTTCTGACTACAATGGTAAGAAACTGGAAATCAAATATAGGAAAGAAAACAAAAACAAACAATACATTTGGAAATTAATCAACATAGTACCAAACACTCAACAAATAAAATTGTTTTTAAAAGGCCCTGGATGGTTGGCCTCAGTAAATTGAGAGCTGGCCTATGAACCAAAGGGCTGCTGGGTTGATTCCCAATCAGGGTACATACTTTGGTTGCAGACAACATCCCCAGTAGGAAGTGTGTGATGGTCAACACACACTGATGTTCCACTCCCTTACTATCTCTCTCCCTTCTCCTTATGTAATATAAATAAATAAAATCTTTTTAAAAAATAAAAGAAACAGAAAACTCACAACTACACTCGGACAAATCAAAATTAAATATGGTCTTAAAGAACCTGCATTTACAAGAAGCTCTTATAAGAGGATCCTATAACAATACAGTTCTAACTAAAGAGCAAAAAAATTTCAATAAAATCTTTTGAGTTTCTAAATTCATTAGAAAAATGAGTAACAAGCCAAAAAGTAAGTTGAAATAAAAATAAAGATCACTGCCATAATAAAGAAAGTAGAGAAAAAACGCAAAGAATAATAAAACTAATAGATCCTTCTTTGAAGCAGTAAATAACTTTGAAAGGCCTCTAATTAGACACATGAAGCAGTAAAGAGAGAAAGCAAAAATAAATAAAATCAGAAAAAAGAGAAACAACAATCAATGCTAAAAAAACACAAAGAATTTTTAAAGAATATCATCAACAATTATATACAACTAATTTGACCAGGTAGTAAAATAGGAAATTTTTAAATTATACTCACTTTGAAGGCTAAATCATGACAAAACACTTTATCTAAACAAACAAATTACTAGCAATATATTTAAATTAGTAATTCAAACATCCAACAGAAAGCCCCAGGCCCAGAGAGATTTACAGAAAAATTCTAACAAATATTAAAACATGATTAGTACATATCTATTCCATAAATTGATGAAGTTCACTTACAAATTTGTTTTATGAGGGCAGCATTACCATGATACCCTAATGCAAGAGACTGCAAAACAAAGAGACTTACAGGCCTATATTCTTGATAAATGTGCACGCTGAACTTCTCAATAAATACACCAAAACAAATTGATGATATATTACAATGATTGTACATCCTGATCAAGTATGAATTATGCCAGTGATGCAAGAAAGGCTTAACATTCAAGTAAAAATTGATGTGATTCAACACATCAAAAATAATCATATGAATATTCAAGAGATACAGGAAAAGAAATAGAATAGTATATGCATTACTGAGAGACTGGCCACATGGATTCTGGTGCTTAACCAACTTCCATACTGCAGTAGCCATCCTTCTCTGGCAGACTACTCTCCTCCAAGCAGCAGCAGCCTGAGGGGAAACAATAGCCACAAACCCAAGAGGAATTCTTGCCCGCCCTATGGAGCTTAAGCCTGACTGCTGAGTGTAAAGTGACTTATTAAAATCTGAAAAAGACAACTATAGACAGAAAATACCTGGAAGTCTAAAAGCAGGCTGCCTAAGGTCAGACAGGGTCAACATCTAACACCACTAGGGGTGGAGAAAAAAAAAAAAAAAAAAGAACAGTGATAAATACTGAAGGCTTACCAAGACAAAATCTACTGTGGTTTTCTCAATGATTAGTGATATTTTCTTTCCAGCGTAGCTTTTCAACGTTATTTTCTTGTCTGGCAATTTAGTGCATAATAAGTCACTAGAATTTATACTATAGGTTAATTCTCTCTTTTCTTATACTAGTCTTCATCTCTTTATACACTTATTAATACTTGTTCATTTGCCATTGCTACTGAGTTAATGGGGGAGAGATGTTATTGCAGAAGTGGGTGTGTTCCCATGGCCAAGCAATTGATGGATTAAATGCAATCCCTATTAAAATACCAATGGTATATTTCATAGATATAGAACAAACATTTCAAAAATGTATGTGCAATGACCTCAAATAGCTCCAGCAATTTTGATAAAGAAGAACAAAGTAGGAGAGATCACAATACTTGATATCAAAGAGTATTACAAAGCCACTGTAATCAAAACACTCTGGTAGTGGTATAAGTACAGACCCATAGACCAGTGGAATAGAGACAGAGCCCAGAAATAAACCCAAGTCTTCATGGTCAATCAATATTTGATAAAGGGGGCCAAAGCATAATATGGAGTAAAAAGAGCATCTTCAACAAATGGTGTTGTGGTACCTGGCAAGCTACAGGCATAAAAATGAAACTTGATCACCAAATTACACCATAAACAAAAATAAATTCAAGGTGGATAAAAGACTTAAATATAAGATCTGACACCATAATAGTCCTAGATGAAAACATAAGCCAAGAAAATCTCAGATATTCCCTGCATCAATATCTTCACTGATATGTAACCTAGAGCAGGGACATGAAAGAAGGTATAAAGAAATGGGATTTCATCAAAATAAATATCTTCTGAAGGGCTAAAGAGAACAGCATTAAAATAAAAAGAGAATCAACTATATGGAAAAACATATTTGCCAATAATACCTCGGACAAGGGTTTGATTTTCAAAATACATAAAGAACCCACATGAGTCCACTGGATGAAGACAAACCACCCAATTTAAAAGTGAACAAAGGACTTGAACAGACACTTCTCCAAGGAGGACATACAGAGAGCCAAGAGACATATGAAAGATGCTTAGCATCACTAGCCATCAGAGAGTTGCAAATTAAAAGCACAATGAGCTACTTTGAATAGTGACGATGGCCATCATAAGTAAATCAATAAACAACAAGTGTTGAAGAGGATGTAGGAATGAGGTAGGGAGGTGGGTTTGGCTGGGTTGGGGGGTACTGTTGGGAGGAAAGTGCAGACAACTGTAATGGAACAACAATAAAGTAATTAAAAAGTAAAAAATGAAGAGGATGTGGAGGAAAGGGAACCTGTAGCATCCACCAATCACGAGAACAAATGTCGGAGACTTTCAGGGTTTCAAAGATGTTGCTTTATTGGCCAAAGTTTTTACCTGCGCAGGGGTGAACTCTCTGAATGTGCCCGAAGACACAGTGCTCCTTAGAGCTGCAAATGAGAGTCGCGCCAACGCTTACAACTAGGGGTCTTTTATGAGTGCGAGCAAGCAAGCGTTTTACAGAAGCAAATGCGGCAGTTAGCTATTGGTTAGTCGTATGCATGATTGGCGCGTGGACAATTATATGATTGGTTTAAATCAACATGCCAGGCTCATGGACAGACTGTGCTCTGAGGCTTGGGTTATAACAAAAATTTCCAGTTGAGTTACTAAACTAGTCCTGCCATTATGTTCTACTTCCTGGAACATTCTGTAACTTCCCATTTCCTAAGCCTAGGGAGGTTTTGCACTTTGCAAACCGATCCCCACAGAACCCAAGTGCACTGTTGGTGGGAATGCAGAATGATGCAACCACTGTGCATGAAAGTATGGAATTTCCTCAGGAAACTAAAAATGAAACTGCCTTTTGACCTCACAAATCCACTGCTGTGATTATACCCTAAGAACCCTGAAACACCAATTCAAAAGAACCTGTGCACAATGTTCATAGCAGCACAATTCACAAAGTCAAGTTCTGGAAGCAAACTAAATGTCCATAAGTAAGTGAATGAATTGAAAACACTATGGTACATTTAAATGATGGAATACTACACAGCAAAAAGAAATAAGGAGCTCCTACCCTTTGCAACAGCATGAATGGAACTGGATGGAGAGCCAACTGGTAAGTGAAATAAGCTAGATGGTGGAAGACAAATACCATATGATCTCCTCTGTAAGTGGAACCTGATCAACAAAACCAACAAACAAATATAACCAGAGACATTGAAATTAAGAACAATGTGACAGTAACCAGAGGAGAGGGGTAAGTGTTTTCAGGAATGTATCATATATGAAGGACACATGGACAAAACCAAAGGGGGTAAGATTGAGGGTGGAAGATGGGGATCGTTGGTCTGGGGTGAGTGTTGGAGGAAAAATGGAGACAAGGATTCTTAAACAACAATAAAGAAGAAAAAAGAAAAAGAAATTCTGTATAGAGTGTCATGTCATCTACAAATTGCTGACAGTTTTCTTTCTTTTTATTTGGATGCATTTTATTGACTGATGTGGACTCCAGCTCGTGGGGTCCACCACATTGTGGATGAGTTACCAGACATTCACACAGACTACCAAGTCCTGTGGAGGAAAAGGGAGAGCATGGCTTTTCTCTCAAGGAGAGAAAGAACCTTGGCCTCCACCATGATAGGCCTTTATTTCTTTTTCTGGGCACAGTACATGATGGTACTCATTTACTATGCATATGTTCACTTTAGGTGGTTACCTTTTATACAAAACAAAGGAGCCAGTGCTGCTAATCTCATCACAGAAGAAGGATATTTGCAAATGAAAAAGGAAAAGTGGTCGAACCAGTTACACTCCATAGTGAGGAGTTTTAGCATGGATTTTAGGAAGTTATAGTAAGCACTTGCTGTCTCAATTCAGGGTCGGGGAGTTTTAGCAAAAGCAAGTCTCAAAGTGGTATAGGTACATTGCAGGCCTGATTCCCCATGGGAGAACCTATCATAGGCGTGGGTCCTGTGCATTGGACCTTGCTTTTTTCCACTGGGATCTAGGCCTGCACCACACAGAATGGTCTCCTACATTTCCCCTCTTGTTTTTACTTAGGACCGCTATAGATTTCACAAAGATTGCTGCTTGCTGGTCTCTCACAAGACCCTGAGAAAACAATTTGCAAATGCATCAAAATAAACAGAGCATTATTATAATCAATAAGCAATCAGCAGTTCCAAAGACCCACATTCTTGGATTAGGCCCATCAATCATTGTCAGGCAGTAATGATCAAATAGATAGCATTCACAGAACTCTGAAGGCCTATTTTGATTCAGGATCAGATAGCTAAAGGGCCATAAAACTTTGGGGAAACAAACTCATTTCAGGTTTGGACCCTTATCATTTAAATTGAGGGTATCAGCAAAGTAGGTTTCATAGGATTTTATGCATTCTTTCTTAGGCCTGATTGCCCCGGGGAACCTACCCTTTCCAGCACAGGGCTGCACCCACCTCCTGCATTGTTTCAGGCTTAGGTTGAGCAGGGGAAGTAAGGTAGCCAAGAGATTAGGAGACTTCTTGCAGAAAGAATGAGGACTCAGGTTACGTCAAAGCCAAGGGGCAAGGGTCCATCACCGTCTTTTTCTATAGCCCCCCAAGTCTATCCCTGAGGGCCTCCACGTGATCTTGCCTGTCTTAGGTCAATCCTCCCTTGAGGAATCTTACCCATCATTGGCTAACCAACAAAGTTTGGAGGCAAGGCAGGTGAAGTAAGAGGAGCAGAGGCAGCACCTTTGCCAGGGAGATAAGCTTTGTCTCCTCAATGGCATATGGTCCCAAGGGTCACTCACTCAGCCTTAGCCATGAAACTGGTTTCTGAAACCAGGCAGGGTGATTCCCAATGTCTAATCTCCCCCTTTTTTGTTTGTGAATGCAATTGTAGCTGTTAAACCTATGAAACCTTCTATTTGGTGTTCCTGAACACAATCTTAAGAAAGCAACCTCTATATATATCATGAAGCACAAATAATGATTAAGATAAGGAGACATCCAAGGGCTACCATGACTCAAACCCATAAATTCAGTCTATTGAACTAGTTTTTAGGGTTCAACCATTGAACACTATGGGGGCACCAAGGTGTTGATGTCCTCTGCAGGAGGCCCTTGAGCCTTGGCCCCTGTATTTGGGGAGGCCCCTCCTCATCCGTTGGCAGACTCAGACCTGTGAGTGATGGTGTGGGTGTCCGTTTTCCTTCTTGTTGTTCAGGGTCAGCTGGGCCATCTGGTCTGTCTGTTGATTGGTTCTCGACTCCAAGTAGCAGAGCTTGGTGTCTGCCCCGCTCATGATAAGGCTTTACTCTTTTGGCTGGTAGCCAGACAGGACCTGTAGGGATGGAAACACATGCATACCCACTTCCTCAAGTTAAGAGATCTACAGGGCCCTGCCAAGAGCCATCTCCCAGCGAATCTTTATATAAAACCTGAGGATAAGATGACTGGCCCCTTCTTTTAAAATGTTTCTTAATTGGAGTACAGAATGATTCATCATAATTCAGAAAATTTTAGGTAAACATGGCTAATAAAATCAAATTTGGGAGGGAGGGACTCATGACTCCCCCTTTTTTATTTTTTAAGAAGATTTTTTAAAGTATTATGAGCCCATTCTACAATTGCCTGACTGGTTGGATTGTAAGGTATTCCTGTTTTATGTTAGATATTCCAACACTGAAGAAAAGCCTGAGTGGAATGAGCAAGGTATCCAGAGCCATTATCAGTTTTAATTTGCTAAGGCCATCCAAAATGACTAAAGTCCTCAAGCCAATGGGCTTGTATATTTTTAGAAGATTTTCCTATTAAGGAAGATGCATGTAGGGCACTGGAGTAAGTATCAATAGAAATATGAACGTATTTGAATTTTCCAAAGGGAGCATGAGTGACATCTGTTTACCAAATTGTTTGAAAGCCTAGTCCTTGAGGATTAACTCCTGTAGATGGGGGTGCCTTGCTAATGTCTTGGAAAGAAGGCCCCCTGCTGTTTCTGCAAGCTGCAATGAGTTTAAGCAGCAAATTAATTGCCCTGTTGTTCTCAGGACCTGGTAGCTCCTAGGTTCAGAGTTTTCAAGGAAAGCGGGAAAGGTGGGGGGTGCGTGCTCTGCTCAAATATGCTTTAGACAAAAATGGTTGTGTACCAAAGGCCTTTTGTGACTCAATTGACTAACAGTTCCCACCAGGAGAATAGCCAGTTCTTCCCCAAGGAAATGATCAGTAATTATAGGTACTGAGTTAAAATGTGGTAGCCTTCTGTGTAGAAGGGCTAGTTCTCCCCAGGAGACAGTACACCAATATTTCATTTTTGCAACAAAGGTCACAGCTCTGGCATAAACAAGGAGGATTCTTAATATTTCTTTGAAATGTCACACCCCCTATCCCACTTATGGCAAGCTTTAGATTGACAAATTAATGAACACATTCACAACTTTCAGAAACAGTTTTTTCTCTACTGGCAAATACATTTACTTTTTTTGTTGTTAACTCTTATTGATTACTGCATTCCTTGAGAGTGCTCAAAAGTGACCTGTCTCATTATCTAGTGTCCTTGACAATTGTAGGGAGGCTGAAGAAGAGGGAGGGAGGATGCTAAGGTACATATGCCTTGTTTTTAGGACTAAAGGAATTTCTGGGCCTCCATAAGGAAGATTCAGAGTAGTTTTTAGAGTAGACACATTTTCTCAATATTTTTCTTCCTGTGCTTTTTACTATCTGAGGGAAGTGAGATCTTTTTCCCTTCTTCAAACAATCAATTTAAATTATTTCTGAGTAGGATCCTTATGATGTAACAACATTAGAGATCTTATTCTATTTACCAGAGGTTTAGCAAAATATTTTGAGACTGAGACATTCCTTTCCAAACAAAAACAAAAACAAAATTCAAGCAAGCCAGTATTTTCAAATTAAATCCTCTAAAGAAGGGAGTGAGATACTAACCTAGAATTTTATCTCACACTATCTCATGCTATTTCAACTTCTGCCCAACTTTCTCCTAAATAAGTCTAAAGATCCCTTATCAGGGAGACATTCAGCAGCCCCCAAACGCTGCCAAACTAGCTTCAAACATTGTGCTTGTTCCACAGAGAACCCATTCCCCATGGTTGAGGATTTGCAGAAACCTTTAAATATGTTTTTTAACAAATAAAAGAACCTTTTTCTGAAATTCCTCCCACCGCAAGCATGGTGATTACAAAATGAGTCTCAATTTTGCCTTTTCTCCGCCTGCACCTTTAAATTCTTATGCCAGTGGACAGAAGGAAAAGGCAAAACTAAAGGGACCACACGGGTGGCTTAAAAGAAATAACTTGATGAGATGCTTGTAAATTGTCCTGTAACTAGTTGATGTTTTTAAAGCTGATTAAAGGAAAAATCTTTGCTCTTCCTCCCAAGCCAGACCTAGTGGAGTGTTGTGCCTCGGGGATCAGCCTGTGGGTGTTTTTACAGAGTTGTGGTGAGTGCCCATGTGACTCTTAACTGCTCAACCTGTGCCCACAAGTTTTCAGCAAATGCTTGGAAGAGAGAGCAAGGCTACTGCTTCCTAAAGAAGGTACAGTTGCAAAGTGGTCACAAGAGAGAGAGACCTAGGAAGAAAACCCTTTTCCTCTGAAATCCAACACACCCTTATGACCTTACCAAAAAGCACTCGGTGTCATGGGCCCTTACCTGGGCTACTGTGCTCATTCCAACCAAGTTAGTGTGTTGTCCACAGCAACGGCTCATAGCCCTGGGTCCCTGGTCATGGGCACCAGCTGATGTGGACCCTAGTTCCTGGGGTCTGCCACATTATGGGTGGATCACCAGACATTCACACAGACTACCAAGTCCTGTGGAGGAAAAGGGAGAGCATGGCTTTTCTCTCAAGGAGAGAAAGAACCTTGGCCTCCACCATGATAGGCCTTTATTTCTTTTTCTGGGCACAGTACATGATGGTCCTCATTTACTATGCATATGTTCACTTTAGGTGGTTACCTTTTACAGAAAACAAAGGAGCCAGTGCTGTTAATCTCATCACAGAAGAAGGATATTTGCAAATGAAAAGGGAAAAGTGGTCGAACGAGTTACACTCCATAGTGAGGAGTTTTAGCATGGATTTTAGGAAGTTATGGTAAGCACTTGCTGTCTCAATTCAGGGTCGGGGAGTTTTAGCAAAAGCAAGTCTCAAAGTGGTATAGGTACATTGCAGGCCTGATTCCCCATGGGAGAACCTATCATAGGCATGGGTCCTGTGCATCGGACCTTGCTTTTTTCCACTGGGAGCTGGGTCCATGCTATGCAGAATGGTCTCCTACAATTGATTTTTTTTTTAAATTTGCTATGTCTAAGTATTCCATTATTATTTTAATAATAGTAATGAGAGTAGATATTGTTGACATATTCTCGGTCTTAAAAATGTTTTCATTATTTCACAACTGAGCATCATGTTAGCTGTGAAGCTGTCATATACACTTTTTATCAAGCTGAGAGTTTTCATTCTACTAGCATTCATTTGAAATTGTTTATCAGTAATGTGTATTTAGTTCTTCAAAGGCTTCTCCTGTATCTCTTAAATAATCATATGCCTCTTCCTTTTGGTTTTTGATGTGATGAGTCACATTGATTGTTTCCTGGATGATGAGCCATTCCTCATCAGTGGTAAAATATACAGTTGATGAAGGTACATAATCATCTAAAAAAATTTATTGAATTTGGTTTGCTACTGTATTGTTGAGAATCTTGACCTGCACATATATCAACAATACAGGCCTGTAAGTCTCTCTCTCTCTCTCTCTCTCTCTCTCTCTCTCTCTCTCTCTCTCTCTCTCCTTGCAGTGTCTTTATACTGTTGTGGTATCAGAGTAATTCTGGCCTTGTAAATTAAATTTGGTAGTGTACTTTTTCAATTTATTAATTTCTTTGTTTTAACAGGAGAACCTATACATGGGCGTGCATCCTCTGTGGCAGATCTTGCTTCCCACCACCTTTTCTGAGTGGGAGCTGGGCTACATTCCCATGCCTGCTTTGTTCTAGAATTGTTCATTCCAAGTGATTTGTACAAGTTCAAACAATTCATTACTGTTATATCAGAGAGAAATGCACTTCAATACAGAAAGTGGAGTCTTAGGTTCATATTCATTTAGACATTCAGAAAACTGTTTTGTCCAGGACATGTAGTTGGCTGTACATGCATATCTGAATTAGGCAACTCTTTTTTGCCAGAACAAATTCATAAAAGTACTGTAGAAACTCATTTCCTTCAAAGATCCCATAGTGCCAAGCCAGCATTCACTCATTTGCTGATGGAAAATAATTTCAGGACATCCTATGCTATCACATACTCCATGGAATTGAAATTTCAAGAAGATTCTTACACAGTATGCTAAAAACAGTAGATATTATCAGACACGACATTTGTATCATCTTCTACTGAAATTAGTCCATTGACATGGGGTTAAAAACACTGTGGAAAGTGCTTAAACCCACTTTGTACAAAAAAAATAACATTCCCAAAACATTTGGAAGGGTTCAAACCACTCTTCACTATTTTGTCAGAGAGAACTGCACTCAGCGACAGAAAGTGGACTGTTAGTTTTATATTCATTTTGACATTCACACAACTGTTTTGTCCAAATCAAGCAGTTTGCTGGGACTACATGTCTTACTTAGGCCATGCTTTTCTACTGGGAAACAAACATAAGAGAAAACTCTGCTGTAGAAACTCCTTCTCTTTCAAAGACCACATGGTGCTGTGCTAGCATTCACTGATTTGCTGATGGAAAATAACTTCAGTAGCTCTTTCCCTATTACACGATCCACGGAATTTATATTTCAGAAAGATACTTCAACGGAATACTGAAAACACTGTGTAATATTGGACACCACTTGTCATTTCATCTTCCACTTTAATGAATAGATTGTTCAGGCATTAAATGTGGGAAGCAAGATCTGCCACAGAGTCTTGTTGAAAATCTGGTTTGTTCGAAAGACTTCCATTCCCAAGTGATTTAGAGAAGTCCAAACTCTTCGCTACTGTATTATCAAAGTGAAATTCACCTGGAGCTCCCAAAATGTACTATTAAGTTCCCATTCATGTACATATTCACAAACCTGTAGAGTCTCACTGTATACTGTTCATGCATGTGTTATCAGAGCTACATCATTCTACTGGAAATATTACATGAGAGAAAACTGTACTAGAGAAGATTATTGACCTTCAAAGCTCACACACACCTGCACATTCTGTACCATGTTTGCTGGTGAAAAACAATTTCAGTAGCTCTTTCCCTATCAAACTTACCACAAAAGTGTCACTTCAAAACATGTTTCCCCGGAAGTACTACAACACTATGTACTATTGGAGACATCATTCATTTCAACTTCAGGAGAAATGAGTACTTTGACCTTTGATTATCAACTCTGCAGAGATGATTTGCTTGAAACCCGGTTTTTTCTAAACTTGCTCCTTCCAAGTGATTTGTAAGGGCTCAAACAATTCATTACTGTTCTATCAGAGACAAGTGCACTTGGATACAGAAAGTGTAGTCTTAG
Source organism: Carollia perspicillata (assembly GCA_004027735.1). Classification (NCBI taxonomy): domain Eukaryota; kingdom Metazoa; phylum Chordata; class Mammalia; order Chiroptera; family Phyllostomidae; genus Carollia; species Carollia perspicillata. The sequence goes on from PVKM010002820.1 coordinate 58,379, forward strand.
GTTTAAATTCATTTAGACATTCACAAGACTGGTTTTTTTTAGGACATATAGTTGGTTATGCATGCATGTCTGAGTTGGGCAAAACTTTTTTTTCAGGAAGAAAATACATAGGAGGAAACTCGACTGTAGAAGCTCAATCTCCTTCCTAGATCATATAATGCTATGCTACTATTCATTCATTTGCTTATGGGAAATAATTTCAGGAGGTCTTTCACTTTCACATGATCCATGGAATTTGTATTTCAGAAAGATACTTAAACAGAATGCTTCAAACAATATATACCTTCTGACACACTAGTCGTTTCATCTTCTACTTTAATTTTGTACATTGTTAAGATGCTAAACACTGTAGTTGTCTCCCACTGAAAATGTGCTCTGTGAGAAAGATTTTCATTCTCAAATAATTTAGAGGAGTGCAAACATTTCACTACTGTATTATCAGAGTGCAATGCTCTTGGAGCTCTAGAAATGTAATTTTAGGATCCCATTCGCCAAGATCTTCACAATCTTGTACACACCAAGTTACATAGTAGAGTAAGCATGCATTTCTTAGTTAAACTATGCTTTTCCCTTAGAGACAATTTGTTGGGGGAAATTGTGGAATAGAAAATTCTGCTATTTCATAAATGATATTGTCCTATGCATGTATTCACTCATTTGCTGACAAAGAAATTTTTCAGTAGCTCCTTTATTTTATTTTATTTTATTTTAATTGTTATTCAAATACACTTTTCTGTCTTTTACTACTGTCCCAGTCCACCACCCCAGTGCTATCCACCTCCCCCCCATTTCCATCCCCCTTAATTTTTGCACATGTGTCCTTTATACTTGGGCCTATAATCCCGTCCTTTTTTCCCCTGAAATTTCCTCCCATCTGGTTACTGTCATCCTGTTTTCTATTTCAGTGTCTTTGATTATATTTTGCCAGCTTGTTTGTTTTGTTGCTTAGGTTCCTGTTAAAGGTGAGATCATATAGTATTTGTCTTTTACCACCTTGCTTATTTCACTTAGCATAATGCTTTTCAGTTCCATCTATGCTGTTTCAAAGGGTAGGAGGTCCTTTCTTTCTGCCAGATAGAATTCCATTGTGTATATGTACCATAGTTTTTAATCCATTCATTTACTCATGGGCATCTAGGTTGCTTCCAACACTTGGCTATTGTAAATTGTGCTGCTATGAACATTGGGGTGCATAGGTTCTTTTGGAAGGGTGTTTCAGGGTTCTTGGGATATAATCCTAGCAGTGCAATTGCTGGCTCAAAAGGCAGTTCCATTTTTAGTTTTCTGAGAAAATTCCATACTGTTTTCCATAGTGGTTGTACCAGTCTTCACTCCCACCAACAGTGAACTAGGGTCCCCTTTTCTCCACAACCTCTCCAACACTTGTTGTTTGTTGCTTTGTTTATGATGGCCATTCTTACCAGTGTGAAGTGATATCTCATTGTGGTTTTAATTTGCAGTTCTCTGTTGGCTACCGATATTGAGCATTTTTTCATGTGTCTCTGAATCCTCTGTATGCCCTCCTTGGAGAAATGCCTGTCCAAGTCCTTTGTCCATTTTTTAATTGGATTGCTTGTCTTCTTGGAGTGGAGTCGTGTACTTTCTTTGTATATTTTGGAGGTGAAACCCTTGTCTGAGGTATCATTGGCAAATATGTTTTCCCATATAGTTGGGTCTCTTTTTATTTTAATGCTGTTTTCTTTAGCTGTGCAGAAGCATTTTATTTTGATGAGATCCCATTTGTTTATTCTTTCCTTTATATTCCTTGCTCTGGGGACATATCTGTAAAAATGTTGCTGTGTGATATATTTGAGATTTTCCTGCCTATGTTCTCCTCTAGGATTTTAATGGTGTCATGGCTTATATTGAAATTTTATCCATCTTGAATTTATTTTTGTGTATGGTGTAAGTTGGTGCTTGAGCTTCATCTTTTTGCACATAGCTGTCCAGTTCTCCCAACACCATTTGTTGAAGAGACTATTTTTACTCCATTTTATGGTGTTGCCCCCTTTGTCGAATATTAACTGACTGTAGTGACTTGGGTTTATTTCAGGGCTCTCTGTTCTGTTCCATTGGTCTGTGTGCCTGTTTTTATGCCAGTACCAGGCTGTTTTGATTACAGTGGCCTTGTAATACAGTTTAGTATCAGGTATTGTGATCCCACCTACTTTGTTCTTCTTTCTCAAAATTGCAGCTGCTATTAGGAGTTGTTTATGATTCCATATACACTTTTGAAGTGTTTCTTCTATGTCTGTGAAATATGCCATTGGTACTTTGGTAGGTATTGCATTGAATTTGCATATTGCTTTGGGTAATATGAACATTTTGATGATGTTAATTTTTCTGATCCATGAACACCATATATGTTTACGGTGACACATTTGTTTGTGTCTTCCTTGATTTCATTCTTTAGTGTTGTGTAGTTTTCTGCATACAGGTCTTTTATCTCCTTAGTTAGGTTTATTCCTAGGTGTTTTATTTTTCTTGTTGCTATATCGAATGGGATTTTTCTCTAGATTTCTGCTTCTGCTGTTTAATTGTTGGTATACAAAAATGCCTTTGATTTCTGAATGTTAACTTTGTATCCCGCTGTTTTGCCAACTTTATTTATTAGGTCGAGCAGTTTTTGGGTAGACTCTATAGGATTTTCCATGTACAATATCATATCATCTGCAAACAGTGACGGTTTGTTTCCTCCTTTCCGATATGGATCCCTTTTGTTTCCTTTTCTTGTCTGATTGCTGTGGCTAGGACTTCCAATACTATATTGAATAGAAGTGGTAAAAGTGGACAACCTTGTCTTGTTCCTGATCTTAGTGGAAAAGATTTTAGTTTTGTCCATTGAGTATGATGTTGGCTGTAGGTCTCTCATATATGGCCTTTATTATGTTGAGGAATGCTCCCTCTATTCCCACTTTGCTGAGTGTTTTTATCATAAATGGGTGCTGTAGCTTGTCAAATGCTTTTTCTGCATCTATTGATATGATCATGTGATTTTTGTCTTTGCTTTTGTTTATGTGATGTATTACATTTACTGATTTGCGAATGTTGAACCATCCTTGCATCCCTGAGATGAATCTCCCTTGGTCATGGTGTATGATCTTTTTAATGTATTGCTGGATGCGGTTTGCAAATATTTTGTTGAGGATTTTAGCGTCTATGTTCATCAGCGATATTGGCCTGAAGTTTTCTTTCTTTGTTGTGTCTTTATCTGGTTTTGGGTTTAGGATGATGCTGGCTTCCTAAACGGAGATTGGGAGTCTTCCATTACTTTGGAATTTTTGGAGTAGTCAGTGAAGGATAGGGGTTAGCTCTTCCTTAAATGCTCTGTAGAATTCTCCTATGAAACCATCTGGTCCAGGGCTTTTGTGTGTTAGGAGTTTTTTTTATTACTGCTTCAATTTCTTCTGTTGTTATTGGTCTGTTCAGGGTTTCTGCTTCTTCTTCGTTTAGTTTTGGAAGATTATATTTTTCTAGAAATTTGTCCATTTCACCTAGGTTTTCAAATTTCTTGGCATATA
>PVKM010002821.1:0-61785 GCA_004027735.1 Carollia perspicillata
GCAGGCCTTTAACAGGAGGCCAGGCCATATCTCTTCACTTAGGTTCAAGTTCTGAACAGGATCAGTCAAGTTACTGCAGAAGGGCTGCGAGGTTCACCCAGATTCATTTCAGTTTATGATGTTACAGGTTCTTGATTCTGGAATCTGCCAAAAAGCAGGGGCAGGGAGTAGATTTCAGTAAGAATTACCATACTGTTAAAAGCAGTTTTCAGCCAGCATGGCTTCAGTCTGCTTTAAGTCTGCCGCTGGTGATTGTTAAAGAAATGGTTCCTGTCTTTTTTTTTTTTTAATAACTCAGCAAGCAACTAGGTGGCAGGCGATCAGAAATAAATGTCTAACTTGGCTTTTGCACAATTGGGTCTTGCTTCAAAGCACACAGTCTGCCCACTGACCCAGCTTGAGTTTTACAGGGAGGACAACACGGTATAGCTGGGGGAATCTCAGGGGTCCTTCCTGGGCTGCACTGGGAATTTGCTGGTTCCCAGGTCGCCCCTGGTTAGAAGGCTGCCAGCTGTCCTGCTTCCCCGTTCTATTCTGGGAACACTACAAAAAATCGCATCTAGTTTCTTTAATTTTTATTTCCTGAGGCATTTTATTCTCTTTATTCCTTCTGTTCCCTCCTCATTCTCTTTCTCTTGTTTTTACAATCTCCCTGTAATGACTAATTGGCAGTGTTTCCCAGCTTTTTTATGTTCCTCTTGCTCTGGTTACAAGTCGTACTAACCCAGTAATATCCATAGGGACCTATAGACAGCCAACATTTCCAAATGATATACAGCATTCCCCTTTCTTTTAAAGTGTAAAACATTTACAAGGAAATGTACTAATGTATCGGGAACATTTCCCGGGTCGGTCATTAGCGCTGCCTCCCCGCGCCCAGGGATCGCCCCGCATGGTCCCCTCCCGCGCCTACGTTTCCGCGTGCCAGTGGGGCCGCCCGCGAGACCGCAATTGCTCTGGCCCAGATTGACGAGCCTCCGATGCCCATTTACTGCGCGCGGCAGCCACTCTGGAGCCACCGCACATCTGGATGGAGTCAACGGCCGAGCGCCAGGGGCCAGCGCGGCGGAGCCAGCCGAGCGCGGCGGCAAGCGCGAGGGAGGCCGGCGCCCGGCCGCCTCCGCCGGCCCACCCCCCGTCCGCGCCCCGCTGGATTTCCTGATGTAAACAGAGCAGCCCTGCAAGAACACAGCAACTCTGCTGAATGTGTCATTTAGTGTTCTTTATCTGCTTGGGGTCAAAATAGCGACTTAGAAAAACAGAAGCTTTGCTTTGAATTTAAACAGCTAATAGCCATAGACATTACTGGTCTGTAATAGGGGGAGGAGGAATGCCTGAAAACTTTAGCTCCTGCTTTTGTGTTTACTTGTTCCACTTTATGGTAATTTGGGGACTAATTTCATTATCTACAGCCAAATTTGAAACAAGGTGGTGTTTCTGTCAATGGTGCTAAAGGCATGTGCGAGTTTCTTGCAGTGGGTTGAAAGTTCCAACCTCCCTACAGCGCCCAGGGCCCTGAAGGCCCTCACCGCTCAGCAAAAAGTGTAGAGACTTTGATTTTCCCGGAGGGCAGCCCACCGCCCTGGTTCTGAGAGAAGTGTGTTGCTTTCTGTCACTGAGACCCAGCCAAGAATGTATTTCCTTCCTGGGTTCCCAGAGCGGCTCAGCTCCTGGGGCTCAAAGGACTGGTTTTCTATTCTGCCTCTTGGGATATGCTTCCTTGCCCATTTTCCAAGGAATGGGAACTATTCTCACTTACCTAGATGTCTGCTCTAGTGTGTCTGGCCCTGGCTGTTGCCTTTCCCCATTTAACCCTGTCGCTTCACTTCTCACCTCTGGCAGTGGATGAGATGTTAAGGATTTGGGCTTCTGAACATTGATTGATTAAGGAGAAATCAGCCAACTATAAACTATGACAAAGTCATTTTGAAATCATGGCAGAGAGGGAAAATACAAAATGATGGCAGAGCTTGTGTTGTTATTAGCAATAACTACAGTGAAATGTAGCCGTATTTCCAGTTCAGTCACAAGCCTCTTAAACAATCGGGTCTAGAAAATTTCAACTGGCCAGAGTCATCCTCAGATACTGGCAGAGCTTCCCTAACCCTCAAGCAGGGACTAGCTTTGCAAAAGTCTTTAAATGGAAATCAGAAGGAGGCATGGTGTATATCTGAGGGCACAATTTGGCCAATATGCAGGGTTTGAGCAGGCTTGGGAGAAGCTCTGGGCCCCTGGGATAAGATTTCAGTAATGCAGCTTCATGTGAAGATCTGTCAGAACCTGTGAGTCATCTGACACAAACACTGCTTGGACTTCAGGAGCACTTGTATGTTGAAAGAACCCTGGGTGCATCACTGTACATTGTACAGGTTTTAGGGAACTCCTTTTCTTCCCACAGACTGTATTTGGGTGAATTTGTCAGAAGTTTGGTAGAGACTTAGGGACAGAATCAAGGTCTAATTTGGCAAATTGGCCGTGAGCAATATTGCCCAGTGGTTTGATGAGGAGATGAGGCTAAAACTCATACTTAAAAAGAGGTTTGTTTCAAGCAATTACCTCCAAAGGCAAGTGTAGTATTAGCCCCATTCCTGTGCTCCCTTATATGTTAAAATGCTAATAAATACAGAAAACTGTACTTGAACAACAACTAAAATAAAAAAAATTTAAAAATGCTAATAAATAGGAATCCTGCATGGCTTTCAATTACCACTAGTGCCCTAACTCAAAGAGAGCTGGCAGATAATACAGGAGTCTTTACTTCAAAACAATTGTCTTTACCTTTACACATTATTGCATTTTTATATAAGTGCTATGTGAACAGGCAACAAGTTCTAAGTATATAATTCTCAATTTGCTGCAGGAGAGACAAACGTGGTTACAGTTACGTGGTCACTTAACTACACCAACCTGTTTTCTCATCTGTAACAACACCTACTTCTCCAGGTTACTAGAAGTTAAAGTAGATCATGCATATGATCTAATTTAGATCAGTGCCTCTTACAGAAGAAATAATAGAAAAATATTTGCAGTGGAAGGTTTTTTATCCCACAGTTTGATTTTTCTTTTTGTATTTTTACTTCCCATCTATTAGAGACAAAAGGAATGTGAAGACATTTTGAACGCTTGTCCTTAATGAGATTTCTTCAAAATTCATTCCAAACATACATCTTGCATTGTCTGGAAGCTCCTTAGTTTTAAACCCTGTGTCAGGCCATGTATCTTGATTTTTTAAGTCTGGACAACAAGTTCACTCTACATATAACCTCGTCTATGCAGATCAACAAGAGCTGATCTGGCAGTAGGTTCTCACTGACGCCGAGGTGCCATGCTAATCAAATCCTCCTGTTTTGCACCTGGGCCAGCAGAAACCTCTGTGTGTATATGTGTTGGTAGGAGGTGATGTGGAGGTCTTTGGACCAAACAGGAATGACCCAGTCATGGACATACTGTTTTTACATTAATTGAAATTTTTATTGAGATAGTTGTAGATTTTGTAGTCCAAAGAAAAAGTGTGAGGGATCACATGGACTCTTGATCCAGTTTTCCCCAAAAACATTTGCAAAACTGTAGTATACATCTCAACTATGATTTTGATATTGATCCAGTTCACCTTATTCAGTTTTATTTGCATTCATTTGTGTGTATGCTTATCTGCTCTATATAATTTTGCCACATGTGTGGTTCCTATGTACACCACCATAGTCAAGACACTGACCAGTTCCACCACCCCAAGGATCCCTCCTGTTGCACACTACCCTCTCACTCTTGCCCTCCCTCTCCCTCCTGTTCCTATCCTTGGCAAGCATTAATTTGTCCTCTAGTTCTAAAATTTTGCCATATCAAAATGTTGTGTAAATAGAATCACAGAGTGTGAATTTTTTGGAATTGTTTTTTTTAATTAGCATAGTTTCCTGGAGATTCATTCAAGTTATTGCATATATCAATAGTTTGTTCCATTTTATTGCTGGATAATATTTCATAGTATTGCTGTGCCACAGGTTCATTCACCTGCTGAAGGACATTTGGGCTGACTCTAGTTTTTGACTATTACAACTTAATATGCCATGACATCTGTGTACAGGTTTTTGTGTGAAAATAAGTTTTCGTTTTTCTAGGATAAATGTCTGAAAGTACCATTTCTAGGTCATATGGTAGTTTGCCATATACTTTCATTTAAAAAACTGCCACATTGTTTTCAGAAATGGCTATTCCATTTTACATTCCCACAGCATGTATGAATGACCCTACATCCTCACCAACATTTGGCGGTGTTACTTTTTTTTTTTTCATTTTAGCCATTCTGATAAGTATGTAGTGATCTGATGGTGGTTCAAATTTCTATTTCTCTAATGATGTTGACTGTCTTTTCATGTGCTTGTTTGCCGTGTGGATATCCCCTTAGTGGCTGTCCCTTCATGCTTTTTGATGATTTTCTAATTGAATTATTATTATCATCATTGTTATTATTACTGTTGACTTTTGAGAACTCTCTATATATTCTGGATACTAATCTTTAGTCAGAGGTATGGTGTGCCAACATTTTCTTCCTGTGTGTAGCTGGTCTTTTCATTCTCTTCTCAGGAACTTTCACAGAACAAAAGCTTTTAATTTTGACAAGGTCCAATTTATCAGTATTTCATTTTATAGATGTGCTTTTGGTATCAAGTCTATTTGCCTAACCTTAGATCTAGAAGATTTCTCTATGTCTTTTTCTTTTTTTAAATATATATATATATATTTTTTTTAATTTTTAGAGATAGGGGAAGGAAACGAGAGGGAGAGAAACATCAATTTGTGGTTGCCTCTGGTATGGCCTCCACTGGGAACCCAGCCCACAACCCAGGCATATGCTTTGACTGGGAATCGAACCTCAACCCTTTGGTTCACAGCCTGTGCTCAATCCACTGAGCTGCACCAGCTGGGGCTCTATGTCTTTTTCTAAATGTTGTATAGCTATGCATTTTACACTTAAGTCTATGACCTAGTTTGAATTAATTTCTATAGACGAGGTATAATTTGAGGTTCATTCCCTCCCATGCTCTAACATTCAATTTCATCAGGACCATTTCTTGAGAAGTATCTTTATATTCCTTCATTGAATTGCCTTTCACCTTTGTCAAAAATCCATTGAAAATATTTATGTGGTTTTATTTCTGTGTTCTCTCGTTTTTTCCATTAATCTAATGTTTGTCCCTCTGCCAATCCCACACTGTCTTGTTACTGTAGCTATAACACTTGATAGTAGATACAGTGCATCCTCCCATTTATTCTTTTTCAAGACTATTTTACCTATGCCTGTGCCTTTCTTTAAAATTTTTTGAAAAACTTGTCTATCTACAGAAAGACTTGCTAGATTTGGATAGAAATTGCATTAAACCTATGGACCCACTTGGAAAGAATTGACATCTTTTGTTTAATTTTCCAATTCATGAACATAGTATATGTCTCCATTTATTTACATCTTTTAAAATTTATTTTAGGCCCTGGCTGGTGTAGCTCAGTGGATTGAGTGCAGACCTGTGAACCAAACGATTGCGGTTCGATTCCCAGTCAGGGCACATGCCTGGGTTGCAGGCCAATTCCCAGCAGGGGACTCATGAGAGGCAACCATACATTGATATTTCTCTCCCTCTCTCCTTCCCTTCCCCTCTAAAGATAAATAAATAAAATATTTAAAAATTTTTATTTTAGCACTTCAAAATTTTCAGCATGAAGTGAATAAAAATTTGTGCATAAAATTTTCATGCATATGGTTCCTGTACATGCTGAAATTATATATATAAATTTTCTTTTTTTGGAGTAATTATAAATAGTACTTTGTTTTTATTCCAGTTATAAATGTTCATTGTTAATACACAGAAATGTGAATTATTTTTGTGGACCAATCTTGTATTTTGTGACCTTAACTTACATTTTACTTCTAGGAATTTTTTTTTTTGGTAAAATCTTTGGGATTTCTATGTAGACACTCCTGTCATTTACAAATACAGATAATTTCATCTTCTCCTTTCTAAATTGTATGTTTTTTTTTCTTGCTATTGCTTTGGCTAGAACTTCTGACACTGTGTTGAATAAGTGTGGCAGAGCCTCGTCTTTTCCCAGTCTTAGGGAGAAAGCATTCAGTCTTTCATCACTACGTATGATGTTTGTTTAAGGGGTTTATGTAGATGCTAGATGTTCTTTGTAAGGTTGACATAATTCCCTCTATTTCTAATTTCTTTCTATTTTTATTATGAGTGAATATAGTATTTAGTCAGAAGTGTTCTCTGCATCAATTAATATAATTGTTTGTCTTTACTTGTTGAGATGGAGTGTATTGATTGATTTTCAGAAACTGAACAAGTCCTGAATACCTGGAAGAACCCAATGTGGTCACTTTGTAACGTTCTTTTTAAACATTATTGGATTTAATTTGCTGACATTGTATTGAGATTTTTGCCGTGAAGTTCATTAGGTATATTGATCTGCAGCTTTATTTTATTTCACTGTCTCTGTCTGGTTTTGATTTCAGGATAGTACTAGCATCATAAATTGAGTTGGAAAGTGTTCTCTTCTTTTTCATTATCTGGAAGAGATTGTGTAAGATTAGCTTTTTTTTTAATGTTTGGTGGAATTCTCCTGTTATGAAACCATCTGTGCTAGAGATTACCTTCTTCTTTTTTTCGGGGGGGGGGGCGGCTTTTAATTGACTTTAATGGCTATGAAACTATTCAGATTGTCTATTTTGTCTTTGACAAATTTTGGTGGTTTGTGATTTACCAGTAACTGGCCTATTTCTCTAAGTTGTAGAATTTATGAATATAAATTTGTTTATGGTGTTCTCTTATATTTTAGTGACAGTATAATCTGTGGCAATAATTCTCTTTGTGATTTGTATCTTCATTCTTTTTTGTCATTTTTGCTGTGGGTTTGTCAATTTTATAAGTTTCTTCATTGAATTAGTTGTGTGTTTTATTCATTTTCTTTTTTTAATAAAAATATTTTATTTTTATTTTTTAACATTTTTAATTGTTGTTCAAGTATAGTTTTCTGCCATTTTCTCCCTTTCCTCCCCATGTCTTATTCATTTTCTATATTGTTTTCCTATTTCCATTTCATTGATTTTTTTTATACTATGGCTTTTCTTCTGGCTGCTTTAGATTTATTTTGTTCTTCATTTGTTAGTTCCTTAAGATAGGAAACTAATTAGACCTTTCCTTGTTTCTAATTAGGAATACACTAATATAGGCACTAGGTGCTATAAATCTCCCTCTCGTCACCACTTTGTGTCCTATTTTGATATACTGCATTTTTGTTTTCATGGTATTCTGTGTGTTTAAAAATAATTTCTTTCTAGACTCTCTTTTTTACCCATGAATTATTTAGAAGTTTGTTTGGAAATTTTCTTTTTGTCTTTTAGTTATGGATTTCTAGTTTGATTCTATTATGGTAAGAGAACAGCACTGTATGATTTTAATTCTTTTAAATTTGTTTTACTGGCCTACACATGGACAATCTTGGGTAATCATTCGTGCACATTTGACAAAATTTGTTTCCTACTGTTGTTATATATTATGTTTTCTATAAGTCAGTTAGATCCCCTTGATGGAGTTTATTTTTCAGATCCTCTGTATACTTGCTGAATTTCTGCCTAGAGGTTATATCAGTTGCTGAGAGGGGCTGTTGAAGCCATTAACTATATTTGTGGTTTTGTGTATTTCTCCTTTCAGTGATACATCAGTAGTTTCATATACTTTGATGTTCTATTGTTTGCTGCATACCAATTAGGATCATTATTTCTTCCCAATGGATTGATGTTTTTATCAACGTATCATATATATATATATATATATATATATATATATATATATATATATATATATATATACCTATATCTTGGTCTTTAGTTAATTTTTGTTGCTCTGAAGTCTATTAGATAGTAATAGAACTACTGCTGTATTTTAAAATAATATTTGTATGTCCTGGCTGGTCTGGCTCACTGGATTGATTGCCAGCCTGAGAACCAAAGGGTTGCTGGTTTGATTCCCAGTCAGGGCATATGTCTGGGTTACAGGTCAGGTCCCCAGTAGGCCAGGTCCCCAGTAGGGTGCACAAGAAGAAACCACACATTGATGTTTCTTTCCCTCTTTCCCTCCTTCCCCCTGTCTCTAAAAATAAATAAAATCTTTAAAAAGTAAAATAATGTTTATATGATAAATCTATTTCCATACTTTTGCTTTCTATCTACCTTTGTTGGCAGCATATAGTTAGATTATGTTTATTTATCCACTCTATTAATCTCCTTTTTTGATTAGTGTATTTAGACAATTTACAATCAAGGTGATTATTACTATGTTAGTGTGCCATTTCATTATTTGTCCTCTGTGTTTCTTTCTTTCTTTTTTCCATGTTCCTTGGGCATATTTTAGGATTCTGACATGATTTGTCTTTATTATTTTAGTCTATCTACTAATACTGTTTTAGTAGTGGTTGCGCTGGGTATTAACATATACATATGTGACTTTAACAGTTGACTGGTATCAATATTTTATCATTTTCAGTAAAGTGTTGAAAGTTCACTTACACTTTTCTCTTTACCTTCTTGGCTTTTAAGTATCATTCTCTTTTGAATGTGAAGGTGTTATTTTTGTTTCAATTAGCAAATATACTTTATAATGCTCATAAGGAAAAGAACAGTATATTGAATGTACCCATGTCTATTCTTTCTGTTGTTTCTTCTTCATTCCTGATTTGTTTTCTCCTATTTTTTCTATTTTTTATTTCTATTTCAAGTAATTTTAAGCCAATCTTTAAGGATAGCCCTGTAATAACAAGTTATTTAGTTTTTCTTCATTTGAAAATTATGTATTTCCACACTATTCCTGAAAGAAAGTTTTGCTGGATCTAGAATTCATGGCTCACATTTCTTGAATTTCAGCACTTAAAAAATATTATCTGAGCCTGGCTGGTATAGCTCAGTGGATTGAGTGTGGGCCTGTGAATCAAAGGATCATGGTTCGATTCCCAGTCAGGGCACATGACTGGGTTGTGGGCCAGTTCCCAGCAGGGGTGCACAAGAAGCAGCCACACATTGATATTTCTCTCCCTTTCTCCTTCCCTTATCTTCTAAAGATAAATAAATAAAATCTTTAAAAAATATTATTTGAGGTTTGTCCAGCATTTTAAATCTATAGGCTTGTATTTTTGACATATTTGTAAAGCTTACAGCTATTATTTCTTTAAGTATTTTCAGCCATCCACTCTTGCCATCTCTTTTCCTTTTGGTACTCTAGGGATATAAATGTTGAATCTTTTGTCTCCCAGGGTCTGGGGCTCTGTTAACTTTTTAAAAACCATTTTCTCTCTGTCCTTTTATTGGTGAATATCTGTTGTTCTGTCCTAAGGTCTCTGATTCAATCCTCTTCATCTCTGCCCTACTATTAACCTTGTCAGGTCAATTTTCATTTTTATTATTCTGTTTTTCAGATCTATAACTTCCTCTTCCTTCTTAAATTTTTATTTTCTGTGATTTATTTGTTTATTTGTTTTAAGAAAACTTGTAATTGATTATTGGAACATTTTTAGGACTACTGCTTTGAAATCCTTATCAGATAATTCCAACATTATATTAATATCATTGTTGGCATCAGTTCATTGTCTTTTTTCATCCAAATTATGATTTTTCTAGTTCTTGGAATGACAGGTAAATTTCAGTTTTATCCTGGGCCTGTATTCTATTATGTCAGGTGTTTCTGGGCCCTATTTAAATTCTTATATTTTAGCAGATAGTCATCTTGTTTAGATTTAGCGTGTGAGTCTTGAGCTATTTTGTGGACTGTGGTTCCAATGACAATTTAATTTTCAGAATCTGTACAGTGTTTTTTTGGTCTGTTGGGTCTTTCTGGTTCCCTGGTGCTTCCCCTGGTCCCTACTGGTACAGCCTGAAAAGCAGAAGGCTCTTCTCAGGCTGGCTGCTGGGTGTCTATCTGTGGGGGGAGATAACTGTGGTGAGGTCCTTGTACCTGTGCCCCAGGCTTCCCAGGTGTGTCTGGACAGGCGGAAGAGCCCCAGACCCTCCGTGGTACAGTATCCCCACCAACTCTTACTCTGCTGGGTCCCTTCTCTGGTTCTACTTCTGCCCAGGTGTGTTTAAACAGGGAAAGTTCTTCTTAGGCCCAATGCAAAGGAGAACCCTCTGGCCACTGATTTCTGGTGGAGCTCTAATGGGCACATATTGGTAGATCAGTAGCAGGTTGTCAGCGGAATCCTGTTCCACCTGGGTGCCTGCTGTTGTTGGGTGGAAGTTGGGAAACACCACACCTGGTTGGCTTCCTCTGCTGGGTAGGGACTGAGTCCAGGCACTCTGCTGCTCCTATGGCTCTGGGCTCTAGGAGCAGCCTTTCTCTTACCTCTTTTCAAAGATTTTCTGATGTTGCCTTGTGCACTATTTCAAGGGTTCATAGCTGTGCTTAGTAGGGGGTCAGGAAGGATGTGTCTATTCCACCTTGTCCTTCCATATGACTTTTATCCTAGCTGCTCATCAGTAAAATAATTTGGTTATTTGAGACTCCATTATGCAGTACAATAATATGGTTGAGAGCCCAGCCTAGGACTGGGGCTCCACTGGTCTGTGGGCATGGCCTTGACTAATAATTTCTTGGGCTTGGACACTGTTACTAGTGGTGTGCCCTACATGGGCATTCTCTAGGCTGGTCAAGATTTATAGCTTCCGCCGTGGTGCAGTTGTTAACATGCCCTTTGACTCTCCAAAGGGCTTTGCTATGGGTATGCTATTATGAGGGATCAAAGAGCTAACCTTTGGCACATTGTAAGACCTCAATGAATGTCACCTATTGTTTGTATTACATGATTTTTCCTTTAAAACTATAATATACATATGTTGTATATGTCCTATATTTAAACCATTACTGTTAAGAAATTCTATTTCCCTATTTTAATAAACATAAATGTAAGCAAAAGTTCTCATCTTTCCTTCCATACTTGAGACAAGCGGACCATTTGGTGCACCCCTGGTGTTCACTTTCCTGCATGAAGAAATCCATGTGCTAGCCAGCCTGAAGAGTAAGGACTGGGAGTCTGACATTCATTGGTGAGATGGCCAGACAGTGAGAAAGTAGATACACAGAGGCAGGAAAGCCAAGCCACTTTTAACTGAGAATCACAACACAACATGATAACGCAGTGTTCTGGTTTTGATATTTCTCTCCATTAACTTCATACCATATTTATTGTTCCCAGGGCTGTCTTTTTCCTCAGGGGCCACTGGGATGAGAAGAGAGCAGGGGCACTTTACCCTCAGTCTGGAATTCAGTTTAGGAAACTGGCTATTGGAGAAAGTTGGGAAAAACCTGGTATACTAATTGTGGAGAGGGAAGGACTTGAGTTATGAGGATGAAACACAAGAGAGATAATATAGGAGGCTGTATCTTGTTTTATATGTGATACCTTCTAAAGCTATATAATATTTTATAACAACTTTAGTAACAAGTTACATCTCTGTTCTTGGGAGTAGGTAGTTTTGAAAAAGGATTTCATGTTATGAATCAATTTATGAATGTTTCCTTTTTGCAAAATTTGAACTTTGCTCTGTTGCTGGCTTAATTGGCATCCAGACATTTTATTTTATTTTGTAAAAGATTTTATTTATTTATTTTTAGAGTGGGGAAGGGAGGGAAAAGAAGAGCGAGAGAAACATTAATGTGTGATTGCCTCTCACATGCCCACTAATGTGGATCTGGCCCACATCCCAGGCATGTGCCCTGACTGGGAATTGAACCAGCGACCCTTTGGTTTGCAGGGCAGCACTCAATCCTCTAAGCCACATCAGCCAGTATCCAGACATTTTAATAGTGGTGGCAGAAACATATTTTAGTGTGCTTTCCTTTGCTTCTCAATTATGTTTTTGTGTTAATTTAATGATGTGCTAAAAAGGGACCAATGGAAGTTATGTGAAGGTGTTTGTATTATCTGTATTTCCTGAAAGCATGAATATTTGGAGACTTACTGGAAACCTACCATTAATTTCTATCAAGGTTCATGTATATAGCACACCATTTTAAAAAGTTGATGATGGACAACCACAACAACTTACAACTAAACTACAGAACAATCATCATGCAGAACCACCTAAGATCTGGGAACACCTGGGATTCAGAATCTATCTGTATCACTCAGTCACAATCCCCACTAGTTTTCATAGCCAGGAGGTATGGGGACTTCTACTCCTGGCACTGGAAGACTGGCCTGAGGAGCTTCATGTGGGGCTGGGATCCCTCACTCCTCAAGCATGACCTCAGTAACTGAGGTATCCCTCCTGATTTTTAACTGCCACACATGGGTGCGGGACCAACTTGTTCATCTCTGCCCTTCCTACCAGTCTCAAGGTGGATTCTTCTGTAAATCCACTTACAACAACAAGGATGGACCTAGAGGGTATTGCACTGAATGAAATAAGTCAGATAGGGAGAGACAAATGCCATATGATTTCACGTATACGTGGAACCTAAAAAACAACAACAGCAACAACAAAAACTAAACATGCAGATGAGAAAACAGACTCATAGATATGGAGAACATTTTGATAGTGGCCAGGTGGGAAAGGGATTGAAGGAATGGGTGAAAAAGGTGAAGGGATTAAGAAGTACAGATTGGTAGTTACAGAATAGTTATGGGGATACAAAGTACAGCCTAAAGCATTCAGTCAATAATATTGTAATAACTATGTATGTTGTCAGATGGGCACTAGATTTATCCAGGTGATTACTTTGTAAGTTATATAAATGTCTAATCACTGGGTCCTACACTTAAATTAATATTGTATGTCAATTGCAATTTAAAAATAAAATTATTTTTAATAAAGCTGGTGATAAAAGTCTTTTTTGCCATTCAGTAAATGCACTGAAGAAAAATTGTTAGGTTATTTTAGGAATTACCCTTTTCTGGTATCTGCTATAAAGTTTTTAGAATGTAATTTTTCCAATTTTTATTTTAGTATTAATTTCCAATCATACAAAAATTCTTGGCTAACCCATGCAGGAATCAATGATATGTCAACTATTTTTTTTCTTAATCTTTAGTTATTTCAGTACCATTTTCCATTTAATCCAATTAGTTCTCCTCTGATTTATCAGACTTAAAATTGCTTACTGTTACTTTGTACTCAAGTGAGATACTGATTTTGCCCCAAAACCCTTTAATAAATAATATGATATCCCAAATGTATTCATTAAGGGTTTCATACATTATCTCTATAAATACGTTTTCTTAAAAAAAAACTACCAATTTTTTTTCAACAATGGAGTTTTGGTGTTATTGTTGAAAAAACTTTGAGAATAAGACATTTCTTGAAAACTACTGCTTGAACTATATCACTAATCTAGATAACTTTCCAAATAACTCTAAAATATTTTATATTATTTTCTTACCTGTCTTATTTTTTTAAACTAGGAAAAAAAGCTATTGATCCTATAGTTCTTTCATTCAAATGATACTTGCCAGCCAGTGTCCTCCAGCACATTCCATCTTAATGTTGCCCACACAGAGCAATTAATTTCAGAAGTACGCAATATAATCAAGAAAAGTCACTTACAAATAGACATTAAATGACATGAGGATGGAATATTATGGGAGTCTTAGTTAGGTTATATGAAAACGCACTAAGAGTGTGTGAAGCCCAGACTGGTGACTGGTGACTGGTAACATCATGTTACATTTTCACATTAGGGCACTGTGCAAGGACAAAGCAATCAGATGGACCACTTTCTGGGGGTATCTCTGTGGAAAGAAAAATGTTCAGAAAAGGTAAAAGTATAATTCTCATAGACATATAAAAATAAACACATGTTGAAAATTTTATTTTACTGCTTAATCAATGAGGTAACCAGAAAGATGTTAAAACCAAACCACATGAAATAAAAAAAATTGTATGGAGTAAGTGCATTGAATTGCAAATGGAGGCAAAACTGGCTTTTCCATAGGAACAGTGAAATATACTACAAGACAAATCTGTACACTTATTCTTTCTTGTAATTTACAAAGAGGCACAAAATAGCTTGATGATAATGAACAAGGTAAAAATCAGATCATCTGGAAGAGTGTGCTGTGCTATAAACAGTGCATCATTTTTCATTGAAATGCAACATTTATTTTTTCCATCTTGTCTCTGCATTTATACAAATCCCAACCCCTGCCAACCACCAAAAAAAGTGAATTAAATTGGGAAAGGGAGCAAGAGACAAAAAAAAAAAAAAAAAAAAACCCTAACCATAAGAAACATGCTTGTGCAATCCTTTAGCTCACTGGGGACAAACCAAAAAAAAAAAAAAAGAATAGACACTGTTTTCAAATCACTTGAGGAAAGGCAAAGTTGAGTTATAATGGGACGAGTTTTCATTTTTAGTGATAACATCGTATCACTCTTTCATCAATACATCGAGGCTATTACATCACTTTTGAGTTCAGTTAATTATTGAACTAAATCAGCTTACTGAAAAAAGATCAGAAACAACAAATCAGAAAGTAAGAGTTTAAGAGAAATAGTGGAATATGAAATAAAATAGTAATGATTTTACATTCTATACAAGCAAAGTTCGACTGTAATATCCTTTCATATGTATTCCAAGTCTTCAGTCCTCCCCCGCATCCTCTGAAGAGACCCCCACACAGTCCCCTGTGCCATGTTCCTCTCAGGGCCTGTGAATAGCTTGGATGGGCAGTCATAACCACTTTGACCTTGAAGCAAATCAAGAACAGAAGTATGGGATTAAAGAATTTGGAAGTTTATTTCACTTGTTCCAACCCTTTCTTCACCAACTGCTTCAGTGGAGGTTTTTGAGGGCAAACTGAGAGGTAAAAACAATTTAAAACTCTCAAGAATTTAGCATTAGGTCAGCTTCTGGGAAGGGGAGAAGTAGAAAAAAATTGTTGACTGAGGAGTTTTCTTTTTTGGAAAGAAAAACATGACCACTCTTTAAATCAAACAACAGAATGTTAGGAAGTTTTGAACTGTGTACAAGGACAAATTCTAATGAATGAAATGAGCTAGCTGCAGGTGAGACCTACTTTTTCCAAAACTGACTTGGATAGTGGCTAAAAGTCAGTTGGAACCTGTCCTATCACTAAACTTACTAAATCTTAGTTTAATTGCCTATTAAATGGGAATAATAAGTTACCTTATAGCATATAAATAAAACATAATGCCAAAAAGCAACCATCAGTGATTCAGCAGGTGGTCTCTATGTTTGAGGCTACTGTAAACACATGTCATGCCCCTGGCGGATCTGCCTTACTGCATGCAGAGGCCAGGCCAGGTGGGCCCCATTGGCTGAGGAGTAGAAGGGAAAGGCAGCCTAGCTTGGAGGAAGGATATGGGCATTAGATGAAGACACGTAGCTTTAAATCCTGGCTTTGCCACCAACAAGCTACTTATGTGGGCAATTGGTAACTTAATAAGGTATTCTAGATGTGTTGTATCTGAAATGGAGATGGTTTTGTAAAAATTTAGTGTTTATTTAGTAAGCATTTAGTAAGAACTAAATGAGGTCATGGACTTAAAATTCACAGTATATGATGCTTAGTAAATGATATAACATCATTATTGTTGCTATTACTATTGGTGACTTAACTACTTCTTAGGAGGCTTGCAATGGGCCAATGAGCTCATTCTCCCTCTCAGTCTCTGTGGTCCATTACTAGTCATCTGCAGAGGTCTAGCACAAACAGCCACTCTCTTGTGAGGCCTTTCCTGACCCTTCTTTGTGAGCATCATGTTCTGCTCCGGCCAGCAGAGCAGTCAACGGGGGCTCGACCACCTATCTGGAGCAAATGGGTGAGGGGGACAAGAGGTGCAAAGAATGGCAGCAAGACAATAAGTTCTGATCAAGCTGCAAAATTTTATTTTCAGGCAAAGACTTATAAAGGGGGGGAAGGGGAAGTGTATCGCTACTTGATTGGTGAGGGGTACACAAAGGAGCGCTTCTTGATAGGTTACTGCGCACATGCCGGGGTACGTGTCCTATACTCTGATTGGTAGCCTGTGTTCGTACTCTGCACATGCTCTTGGTATGGGCTGGGCTAGCTGTAACTGGCAACAACAGGAAGACCAACCGCAGTGTCTTGTAGTTTCTGAGGAGCGTAAACCCCCGAGCTGATTGCATCAGCCGAAAGGCCAGATTCTGCCCAGCCCAGGTTCCCGACAATGTTCCTCAGTGTAAATACTTGTACAGCACTTGGTGGCTCTTAGCAGGGGACAGCAATAGACTGTTAGTGCCTCAAATGTCTATTTGTGACTCATCAATTGAAGGAAGATGCTATACTGCTCTATTTGTGACCAAAGCCTCGTAAAAACTTCTCTTGAAGTCTGAGACATAGAAGCGATATATTTAACTACTCTGAGCCTCACGTCATCAAAATGAGGATAATACATAGCTCATAGATGTTGTGTTCTGAAAGAAACTGTCCCTGAGCATATGAACAATGAAAGCTTATGAAAAAGTGACTTGGACAATCACAACTTCTACATGTGTTTCCCTCCCATGTCTCAGGTTAGAGTTTACTCAGATGTGTCTTCATGGTGGGTCTAATAAGCATGAAAAAGGCCCTTCTTGGCTGAGAGCATGCACATCCTGTCGTCATTGGGGCCTGGATCAGATACATATTAAAAACTCAGGAGAAGACAAAAAATGCAGCATTCATTGAAGGCTCTTCCTCAACTTTCCCTCGGGATATCCTGAAACCACCCAGACCTGGCAATCACCCTCTTTTCCCTTAATTCTCAGAGGGCTCCAGTGAGGTCAGTTCCAAGAAGGAAGTTCTTTTCCCAGTCCTGCTGTAATCTAATATACTCCTGGAAATGCAAATCACAGTGTGAGAAATGTGCAAGATAAGCAGTTCAATTTGACCCCATTGCTCTCTGTGGACAGGAGAGGGACTTTCATCTTATGACTATGCCTGCATTTGCATGGCTGGGGTACAGCAAAGAGGGCAGGAGCAGGGGCTATTACCAGGAACACTGATACCTGAAATATGGCACATTAGCGCAAGTGCATTTTGTCCAAAGGGAGGAAGACAGAGAAAAAGAGGAAGTCTTTGACTTAAAAT
Organism: Carollia perspicillata; assembly: GCA_004027735.1. NCBI lineage: Eukaryota > Metazoa > Chordata > Mammalia > Chiroptera > Phyllostomidae > Carollia > Carollia perspicillata. Next base: position 17,098 of record PVKM010002821.1, read on the forward strand.
ACGTTGATAAATGATGATCCTGGGAAGCTTCTCGGCATGGGTATTCCTTTGGATTAAGCAGTTTTCTTTTTTCTTCATGATTTTCTAGTGTTTAGAGGCAGTTATGATATAGTGAGACAGTGTTGGTCTTGGAGTAAACAAAACCCTGGGTTTAAATCAAGGCTCACTTTCCAACTGCATGACCTCAGACAACCTATTTTAACCTCTTGGGTTCTCAATAGTCTAGCTGCCAAAATGAAAATGATACTTATGACACTTCATTGTGATGGAAAATAAATGAGAAAATTAGTGAAATTTTAACACTGAACAAACGCTCAATAAAGTTCATTAAATTTCCCTTGGTTGGTGTGGCTCAGTTGGTTGGAGCATTGTCCTATAACTGAAAGGTTGTTGGTTCAATTCCTGGGCAGGTCACATGCCTAGGTTGTGGGTTCTGTTCTAGCCCTAGTACGTATAATCCCTAGTCTGGGTGGGTACAATCCCCGGGAGCATGTTTGGGAAGCAACCAATCCATGCCTCTCTCCCTTATTGATGTTTCTTTCTCTCCCTCCCACTCTCCCTTCTTCTCTCTCTAAAAAATTAATGAAAACATGTCCTCAGTAGGATAAAAACTCATTAAATATTTTTTACTTTACTAATCCCAGTGTTGACATGGATTTTTCTAAAAGTTTATTTTTGAATTTCTATGAAATAGCAGTTTTATTATTATTTATTAGATTATTATTTATTAACATTATTTATGATATAGTCTCACTTGAATATCTTTGCTCCACATTCTTTCTAGACTCCGAAAAGTGACACCACACCCTACTGTCTACATGAGCATGATTTTTTGCTATTCCTCTGCTTCACTGACCTAACTTTAATTTTCCATGAATCTTTTGCCCAAGAAAATGGTTTGATTTTAAATTACAGGAACTTCCTAAATGACACATCAACTCTTCTATGGAAAATATCAGTTCATGCTCTAATATTCAAAGGAATCCCTCATCTCAAAGTCCTCACTTTGCTTTCTCCTCCTGTCCTGGACTATTGTGTCATGATTTTTACTTATCCTAAATGAGCCAGGCTTTAAGTAAACTCCCAATTCTCAGTCAATTATTACCTTCCCTTCCCACTTTTAAGATGTGGCTATAGCTTTGTGATATGATAAAAATCACTTACCACACAGTAAATAATAAACTGACCGTCATCTTATCAAGAGGTCCTTTTGCCAATATTTGAGAATTCAAATATTTTGATGTTTAAAATTCTACCGAGACCTAGTCAAGACTGAGACTTTCTATCCACAATATTTGGGAAACAGCCCACTCTTCCTAGGTCTCTGGAGCCCCTGCTAGGCTTGGGGGCTTCCTGACTATGATGCTGAGGTATCCAGGTCTCCTATTAATTAGAACAAATACCCCTTTAAATGAGCTCTCAGATGCTGTGTCTATTTTGTTTACAAGGAATAAGGAATGCCCTTTGGATACCCTTTGGCTAGCTGATCAGATTTGAGAAACACTTACCTTTGCTGGAAAATCTACCTGATTACTCATACTACCGTTAGTCTCTGTCCCTGTGGTTTTATTGTCCCTCATTAAGAGTAACCTTGAAATGAGCTCATTCCTCAAGGCAGCCTAGGGACTAGGAAGTTCTGGAGGTCTAACACTGACATCCTTCAGGCAAAGTTTGCCATCAAAACCATTTGAAAAATTTCCTCAGTCTTGTTTCCTTTTATTGGAAGAATCTGGTTCTAAGAAATACCTCCTTTTCAAACCCTTCCAATATTCAAGGGCCACAAACCTTGTCCGGGGCTTGTAGCTGAATGCCTTGTGTGGTAGCTGAGAAGGCTGAGACGAGATATCTATAAGCAACATTTTTGGATAAAATATTCCCAGACTTTAATCAATTTGACTCAGCCTAAAGTTAAGTCTATGCCTCTTCTTACTGGCTGGACTCCCGCTTCCTGAATAATGTGTTTACATTATAATCCAAATTTGAGCACTTATCTTACTAAGTGGTGTATGTTAGCCAAGGAAATTTGTGGAATTTTTTTTATTTTTGGAGATTTTGATAGGACTAAGATTGTTTATTTAAGAGATATCTTAGAAAAAAGTGGAACAAAATTTCAAACTTCCAATAGTTCTTATTTAAAAAAAAATATTGTATTTTCTTCCATTATCATTTAACCCCCTTATACCTTCCTCCCCACCACAATCACCACACCGTTGTCCATGTCCATGAGTCCTTTTACTTTTTGCTCTAACCCTCCACCCCTAACCTCCTGCCCACTCCCTTATCTGTCATTCTGCTCTCTATCTATAAGTCTGTCTCTATTTTGCTTGTTAGTTCAGTTTGTTCATTAGGTTCTACATGTAAGTGAAATCATATGGTATTTGTCTTTCTCTGACTGGCTTATTTCACTTAGCATAATGTTCTCCAAGTCCATCCATGCTGAAAAGGGTAATATTTTCTTCTTTTTTATGGCTGAGTAGTATCCATTGTGTAAATGTCCCATAGTTGTTTTATCCAATCATCTACTGATGGACACAGGCTGCTTCCAAATCTCAGAGATTGTAAATAATGCTGCAATGAACACAGGAGTGCTTATGTTCTTTCACATTAGTATTTTGAGTTTCTTCAGATATATGAGGTCTGTGCAGAAGGTATCTGACTATGTAATATGAAAAATAGACACAAATTTTGAGGAAGATACAAGAAACATTGAACATAGAACAATGAAACCTCAGCCTCCTTCAAAGTAGGCACCTTGCAATCTCACACAATCCTCCCAATTGCTGCCCTGTTGTATTTTCCTAAATCTCATTGACAATCTGAAATCTCTTCCTTTTCAAAGGTGATTTTAGTTTTGGAAAAAGTCAGAAGTTGCAGGGTGATGCAGACTCCAGCTTGAGGGGTCCATGTGTTATGGCTGTGACAAACAAATTCACACAGATTAAAGAAGTCCTGTAGAGGTAAAGGGATAGCATGGCCACTCTCTGAGTGAGAGAGGGCCCCGACCCCTGCCTGGACAGGCTTTTATTACTTTTTTGTTCACACTACATTGAGGATGGTCCTCATTTACTGTGCACAGGTTCACTTTAGGTGGTCACCTTTTACAGAAGACAAAGGAGAGGATGTTGCTAATTACATCACAGAAGAAGGATATTTGCAAATATAAAGGGAAATGTGGTTGAACTGGTTACATTCCATACTGGGGAGTTTTAGCATAAATTTTAGGAAGTTGCTTTAAAGATATGCAGTAAACATTTGCTGCCTCAATTCAGGATGAGGGAGTTTTAGCAAAAGCAAGACTCAAAGAAGCCTAGGTACAATGCAGACCTGATTCCCCATGGGAGAACCTATCTGTGAGTGTGGGTCCTGTGTGCCAACCTTGCTCCCCATCGGTTTTCCAAATCAGGTGCTGGGCTAGATTCCCCATGCCACGCAGGATGCCCTATAGGAGGACACCAAATCTGGGTTGTAGGGATGCTGAGTCATCTGGGTGATTTGATGTTTCACTCAAAACTCTGCATGATGTATGAGTGGGTGTGTTGTCATGATGAGGCTTACAACACCAGTTTCCCATAGCTGCAGGCTCTGAATCATCTGAATAGTTTCTATGGAGGAATATTCAAGTTTAATGCAAAATTTGATGCAGATTCATTGCTCTATTCACTCAGTCATTTTGAATGTGACAGCCACACAGTACACATGCTCATTCAATAATGTCTAGTGCCTCCACTGACTAGTACAGTGAAATTGTTATTGTTCACACACGCACATTCCAGGTCACTCTCATTGGCTGCCGGTTACACTGGTGTCACACAAACAGTTTTCTTTACATTAACAATGTTTGAATTTTTTCCAGACAGACCTCATATTCTCAGAAGTAGGATTGCTGGGCCTAAAGGGGTATCCATTTTGATAATTCTCATTCTTTAAGTTGAGAAAGCATCAGAAACTTTTTTAATTTAAAAAAAAATCTTTTCCTTAAGATATTTCTTGGCTATGGCAAAAGAATAGTGTGGAAAACTTACAACTGTCTCCTCTAGATCTGATGCCCCTAAGTTCCAAATCGGACCTAACAGCAATTATCCTGCTGCCTTTCTCCTCTTCCCTATACTCCACTTTCTTACACCTCCTGTCTTCCTCTGATCCACTCTCTTCCCTGCTACCAGCCAAAATTCCCTAAGATGCCGTTGCTTCTTCAAACTAAACTTCTCTCAGGATAAGGAGTCCTTTTCTGTTGATGTTGACCCCTGGTTTTTCTCTGTACCTAGAGCCATTATTAAACTTTTCAAAGATTCATCAAGATTGGAAGACATTTCCAGAAGGGCTTAGAATAATTGTAAGAATGTATAATCCAGAACTCTCTAATATGTACAATTGATTTATTATTATTGGGAGCATAAAAAGCAGAATAGGAAACTTTAAAGATGACTTCAAAGATCTCGAATTTTATAGGATGCCAGAGGAACTTAAAAAGCTATCTATGTTGGGAGATTTCTCTTGGAGACTGTCCTCAAAATCTTCTCTACAAAAACAGACTAGATTGTAATGCAGTTCTGCAAGCAAAGAAAGAACAGAAGTGGGGGAACTCTGGAATGAACTCCCTGACACCCGCAGACAGCTTCCAGGAGCAGTTCTTGAGGCAGATGGGACTCCAGCTCTCTCCTCACTTTTTGTAAATGGTGTTAAGGCAGAAGTTGAGGATTGATACATAAGCACGAACTAGAATGGGAAAAAACCCCATTGCCAGAAATGCAATGCCTTGCTGAGTATTTTGAAAACACTTTAGAATTAAAACAAAGTAGAATCCTGAATAAATTAGAGATGAGGCTTTAGAGATGACACAGTTAGATGTTTCTACCTCTGTAAGTCAACCTCCAAGGGTAGCGTCTTTTGGTAAAGAAGCTTGTAGCCACTGTAACGGAAAGGACAGTGGAATAAGAATTGTCCTATAATGTGATTGATCAATTTGAGCAAATTTGCAAGAAGTTGATATAACATTAAAGAAGCTTATCTGGTATATAGAGATAAATAAATGCAAATAATGGATATAAAAGCTATGACTTCATACATTTAATATGAAATTTGTTGAAATTTAAGCAAAATTTACTCAATATTATTGGGCTTGTTTCTTTAATTTAGTACTTATTGTCTGGCCCTAAAATATAAAAAGAGATATTTTTCTGTGTAATCTGCCAAGATACTGTTTTACAGAATTTGTTTGTTTATTTTAGATCAGCTTTATTATGTATTTAATAAAACAAAGCTTCCTTACTATTGAAAGAACTAAGGCTCTTGCTAATTACATTAACTTCTATGTTTATTTTTCTGTTTTATTGTCATTTTCAAAAGAGTAACCAAATATCAGACATTTCATCTTAAGTGTTCAAATTTCATGACAATTTATTCCTTCCTAACAATTGATTTCCAAGTGTAAAATGAAGTAAAATAGTTTTCAGGATTTTTTTTGTATGTAAAGATTTTGGGGGATTTCCCAGACCTCTGAAAATGACAAAGACTTCTTCTTTGACCTTAAAAAAAGAGGTCCTAAAATAATTAGAATTATTTGATATGTCACTATTGATGAGTCTTATTGAAAGAATTGTTAAATCAGAAAGAGATGCTGGGTCTTCTTTATGCTAAATATGTATAGGGAAAATCTTTAAATATTTTATAAAATGTATGTTGAATGAAAAAAAACTCAATATTGACCAATCCCTTTCTGTCCATGGTGAGGATGTGTTTGTGTGGAGGACCGTGGGTATGTGTGTGTGTTTCTCAGTATCCTGGTGTTAAACAACCACAATATATTTATCAGCCATAATATTGGTTGTTATTTAAAATGTTTCCTGGGTCACAATCTTACTTTAATTTGAATCTAACATCTTTTAGGTTAGTGTTTTCAATTTAGGATGAATATTCAACTTACCTAGGGAGTTCTATCAAAATACAGACATCTAAGACCTATTTCAGGCTCATAAAATCTATTTAATGAATATTCTTGATATATCTTTGGTATATTTCATTTAAATGCTTGGTATATCCTCGGTATGTTACATATGTTCTGTTGCCAGATAATCATATATGTCAATAATTTTTCTTCTCTAAACATTATAAATTTGTTTTTATAAGTCAGATTAGTATACATTGTTGATGAAAACACTCTCGTAATCATTATCTTTATAGACATTCTGTCTAAAACTTTATATTGCCTTTATTATGTTTGCTTTGCATGCCATGGAAACAACTGGATTTCTTTGTCATTTGCATTGCTGTAATAAACTCTCATCAAATCTTTCACTTTGGAAATGATCAGTAATAAGTTAACCATGGCCATTTTAAGTCTCTGCCATCTGTAAATACTGTGTTTGACTTTGGTGCATTCCTGAAGCCTCAGCTAGAGCCCAGAGATTTTCTTCCCAGCCTTGACTGGAAGAATTCTGTCAGGTACTACTAACAAGTAGAACAGACGTAAAACTTTTAAGGGGTTAACTATTGGACCCATGCCCTCAACTAAAGAGACACCAAACATCTTCAATCACAGGAAAACTGCCCCCATTGGACACCACAGGCTGAGGGTCCTGAGGAGCCCTTTCGAGTCAGCTGGTCTTCAGACAGATACAGCTTTCATCCCAGATTCACAGAACCAGACCATGACCATCACCCTTCAATCTACACTCCTCTAGTCTAGCTACTTTCTTTCCCTTAACTGGCTTAAGGTGGCTATTTACTTACACATCCCCTATTTTTAATAATTGCCTTGTACATGTTTACTTTTTTTTTAGTATGAGTCTGATTCCTGGCTATAATTTATAACAAACTGGCTAGAGTATGATCAAACCAACTGTTTAGTTAGAATACCTTTCTCATTGAAAAACACCAATTTCCTTTGGTTACAGTTCCTTGTAATTAATCTGTTTCCTAGGTAACTGGGTTCACCTAATGATGTGAACATTTAGTGATGTTTTAGATTGGCAACACTACTACAGGGCAGACAACCAAAAATCTCATACACTAATCACATTGTACCTGCAAAAATAGATTTTTGCCTCCATCTGACAATGTTCAAGGCCTTAGGTGGGAGCCAGTCTTGTGGTGGTGTCTGTTTGTAGTTTGTCTTACTCATAGATCCTACAAGAACAATACATTACTGTTCTTTCACTTTAGTCCTACCTAGTCATCTTGATATACACAACTGTTGTCTAGCATTGAGTGTTTCAATGTTGTTTGAGAATCCTATGGAGGGGTCTGGCTCAAAACACATCACTGGCAGTCCCCATGGACTAGGGTTGGACCTGTGAGACAAAGACCTACTATTCCCACTGCAAGTTGGGCAGAGGCTTATTACCTTGGTAAATTAGTACCTGTTTCAGGATTGTCTCTGACATCACCCAGGGTCCATTTGGCCCACTGGTTTGTTCTCTAAGAAAAAGAGATCAGCCAACAATTTAATTCAAGAAAGACAACAATGGGGCTCTCACCCACCTATACTGACTTCTTTCTTTTCTCCTCCAGCTCTTTATTTCATACTTTACAAGAGGCCTAGAAAATCAGGTGAATCCTGCATGCCATGGTTGAGAGAATAGCAGGGAGTTAGATGATGGCCCTAAGGGTATTAAAATCCTTGCCCAAGAGGTTCATGTAAGTCGATGGGCAATGGTTCAGAACAGAGCTGCCCCAGAATGGCAGTGCCTCTCTGTGGGGGATACACACTGCGTGGGGAGAACAAGGTTGCACTTAAAACCCTGAAGAACTTTCTGTAGGATCTTTTATATTATAATGTCTAGAATGCAAAAATAAGAAATCAGAGAATGAGGTAATTTGTCTAATGATTCTGTATCTGGTTCTGTGGACTGTAGTCTGGGGATGGGATCTATTCTCTCGGTGTAAGCTGGGCACTCTTGGCACCTGGCTGAGCAGTAGATGACATACTTTGATCACAGTCCTTCTCTGAGTATATCTTCTGATGTATGACCTCAAGAGTTTTGAATGTTCCATCAAATGATCCAGGAAAGGTACTCCAGAAAAAACTGGAAAATCTGGTACTTCTAGAGGCTGTAGGAAGCACAGCGGAAAGTGAGGAGTTTGGGAAAAGCAACTACAGACACCTGGCATGCAATTATAACACCTCACACAGCAGTGAAGATCTGGATGGAGTGCACACTCAGGTACCTAATCAATGAGCCATCCTTCCTCTCAGGCTGCAGAATGACCAGAAAGGGGCTGAGGAGAGAAACTCTCCACTGCCACACTCAGTCTGGACACTGAAAACCACAACCACACCTACTGTATACATTAACATACTGTGCTATTCCTTTGTTTTCATAGCATACTTTTGTTTTTCTGGACATCTCCTGCCCAGGCAAATGGTTTGATTGCTCGTTACAGGAACTTCCTGAGAGACCCATCAGCTCTTCAATATGAGTAAAATTCATGTCTAAGAGTCAAAGGAATCTCTCATCTCAAAGTTTTCACCTTGTTTTTCTTCTTATTCTGTACTGCTGTATAACGACCCTTACTTGATGCTAAGTGAGCCTTTGCTTTAAGTCAAAAATATTCTCGAGCAATTCTAACCAGACCTTGCCCTCTGTGGAGCACTGACAAAGCTTTGCAAGGTGGTGTTCTCTGTTACCACCATAAGCAATAAACTCAGCACCTTTGGAATTGTTTTATATATTAAATATATTTCAGCATCTTGAACTCCTAAAATGCAGTATTTTTTTTCAAAGTTCAACATGCACCTATTTGATTTTCTAAGAAGTAATTTTTGGCCATTTACTGTCTGTTTACTGCAAGGGAGAAGATCTAGGGCTGTGGCTGCTAGTCACAGTTGGGACGGAATGGAGAGCTACTGGTGACTGAGCACCTACTCAGTGCCAAGCCTTGTGCAAGTAACCCCACATACACCACATCGTCTTTCATCCTCACAACTTCTCTGCCACAAGGGTGTCATCTCTTTTTTTACAGATGAGGAAACTGGTTCACTGATCAAAGGACTCAGCTAAATGAGAATTCAAACCTATGTTTGACCAAAAAGCAGAGTCTTCTGTTCAGCTTCTGCCCCTGCCCTAGCATTTATTGACTGCCTCTTGTGGACTGCCTATTGTTATGGGTACTGAGCATCCAACCATTAGGCATGCCTTAAATCCTCAAGGGGCTTGCAGGTGTCTTGGACAATTATGAGGTTCTGTGGGAAATGCATAGTTATATTTTTGCAACTTATTTTGGGAGCACGTAAGTCCTGAGGTAGGAAATGGGGCCCCTGGAAATGTGCTGCCCATCTGAGTCTCCGTTTCTAAGTTTGAACTAGTTGCTCTGAATGCCAGTTTGTGCTGCCTTATGGCTTCCACCTTTTATTGTTATTATGCTAATACCCCCTCAGAGTGTGGGGCTAACATAACCCTTTCATAAGTAAGGCGTGTACTCTCTATTGGCTTCTCAACAGGCTCTGCGAAGGGTTTCTTATGATGCTCTTAGTGTTGTAACTCGTTTATTAGGCTCATGACCTAATGCATCAGGAAGAGAGAAAACACTCACTGGGGCCACAGGGGTGCATGCCCACTTGGGGTCTTCAGCTTTTTCTTATTTTAGAAGAAACTAGCTGTCCCTCAGAGATTGCACAAAAGAAAGCCCAATCTTTGTCTTTTTGTTTCTTTCAGGGAAACACAATATCTTCATGCCAGAGAGTTTCTGCCAGCTCATCATAGCATGTCTGAATTATCAGAGAGAAAATATAGAGTAGGCTAATCTGGAATATTTAACACGTGCACTGTAAATTACTTGATTCCTTGAAATTCATTCAATGCTTGTTCAGGATTATCTTTCTTAAAAGGATGAAACTGTTCATATTATCCTTCCTCCCTCCCTATTCTTCCTTCCTTCCAAATCTTTCTTTCCCTCCCTCCCTCCCTTCCTTTCCTCTCTCTTTTTCTTTCTCTCTTCCTTTCTTTCTTCCCTCCCCCACCTCTTTTCTTACCACCCTCCCTGCTCTTTCTTTGTCTGTATTTTCCTGAATCATGTACCATCAGGCATCTTTTGAGAATTTGCTTGAGAATATTTGAGTTTTAGAAGAGGAGTTAATTTGGGTTATATAACTTTTAGTTGGTCCTTGACCAAAGAACATTTTTACTGTGAATAAGTCATTACTACTAAGTACTACATTCCTTGTCCTTTTGGATATTTAAGAATCTTTATCAGAATCAAGTAAGACACCAGTTAATTCTGGTCCTTTCTAAATAAAATACATTTGTTGAATTATAGCACAAATTTATTTGTGTCATGAAAATTTTAATATTATTATTTACAATTCACTTATTTGTCTCTTACAAGAAATGATGCCTTGGCAGGAAGTTTAACTAAATCAGATGTGGAAAACTTTTCTGCATTTTAGGACACAGGCAGTTTCTCAAGGGTGCAGGGCTTTGCGAAGACTAGTGCCCTTTATTTGTGATGAGCTGTCAGGAACTAAGGGATTGTGTGACTAAATCAACAGCGACTGAAACATGAAAAACAATGCATCCACCCAATTAAAAGACATTTTTGGAAACATCATTTCATCATTATAGAAGTCCCATGACATTGAACAAAAATAAAAATAGTCTTTAAAATTGCAAAGGGAAATGTTTTTCTTCCAAATAATATCTTATAGATAATATCATTTTGAGTTTGGTTATTCTTTTTTGTGATGGAATTAATTTTACTTTTAAAATTATGGCTTATCTCTAGATCCCCTTCTGCCAGTGCGAATGCTTTTTGCCCCTGCTGATGCTGGCTGTTCTTTGAAGTTCCTTAGAATCAGAATCTTCAGTTCAGATTCTAGAAGTTCTGGTTTTGTTGTTGTAAGGTGAATTCACAGAAAAACAAAATGACATTTAATAGGGGTTTTTATCCAGATTTCATAAAAAAGTTCATAATCATAAATACATTTTTTACTAATTTGACTTAAATGGCTACAGCTCTAATAGTCCTGGACAGAGAATCTGCCAGGAACAGCAAATAGTCCAGGTCAGCTGTGTCTGGGTGTCACTCCTGCAGTAGAGTCGGAGGCCTTCGGAGCGAGAAGTACGTTTGCTTTGCTGGAATAGATGCCAACCCCTCTTACCTCCCCACCCACCCCTACTTCCACTTTGACCAACAGATTAGACTTGGTGTCTGGTCAAATCCTCAGCTAAAATATTTAACAATAGAGACTTGCAATAGCCTTTTAATATATAGTCGTCCTAGAAACTTTAAACTGAGTTATATAAATATCATATGCTAGGTATATTGTTGAGAGCAAAATTTGTTTTGTCAGCAAATGCATGATGTCAGAGCCCTTTCTCAGCTTTTTTGAACATACAATAGTTGCTTCAGGCAGCATAATTGAATAACATTAAAATGTGTAGCTCAAAATTGCTGAATTAGAAGTATGGAAATATTGTTTACTAATATATGTTTATTCAGATTCATTGCTCTGTGCTTATTTTTAGTCACTGTGGGACAGGATTTTACTAAAGGACTTTTCTTACTTAACTCACCAGCCTTTTTGTGGCAGAAGCTGAACATTTGTGAATGTTGCAATTCCATGTTCTCTGCCCCAACGAAGGCTTTGAAACATGGTATAAATTTAGCCATGCTGCCATGGAAGTATACTTGGAGGTTAAAACGAAAAAGAAACTCTACACCTGGACCCAAAACCTAGAATTCCCATTTGAGTAAGAGTAATTTACAAAGAAGCAATGCCTGGCTGGAACAGCACTGGCAGCCCCCTCAGGGCCCCAGGGGGGTTGTTTAGGTCTACCTGCCAGCACAGTTGTATTGGGAAGTATCGGTTTGATTAGGTTTGCCAGTTCCTCAGGCAGGGCACGAGACTCATAATTGCTTTGTGTCCTTACCAAGGGATGCAGGCTGGTGTTAATGGGATTAGGAGTGGTTTGGAGAGAAGTTGTCTAATCTTCTGATGGCTGCCCCGCTAACATAAGGGAAGAGAGTGTATAAGGAAGCAAAGCTGGTTCAGCTGAAGACCATTGTTTTCATTCGCTGGATGCAGTTGTAAACATTTTGGGCAGGGTGTAGTAAGGGCTCGATTTGGCCCTACAGCAGTGGGTGCGGCCTGCCATGACTTCTGTCTGAGAGACAAAAATGGGGGAGGACTTTTGCCAAAGCAGAGGGAGAAAACAGCTTGAAGGGGTTAACTTTTAGGGGAAAAATGTGGTGGAAAGGATGTGCTTATCATCCATTTGAAATCTCTGACTTTGCTTCTTAAAGTCTACACTTGGCACTAACAAATACTCCATTGTGAGAGAATTTGGATTAAGTCACCATGGACAACTTAGTTGGCTTTTGGGATTTGGAAATGGCAATTTTCACCTCCTCCACATTAGACTTTTCAGAAGCTTGCCAAGTATAAGGGGGAAAAATCCCTTAATTCTGGTTAGAAGTGTTTCAAATGTTACATAAAGAGTAATTTGGCTGGTTAACTGCAGGAGCAGTGTGGCTAACTTCTAAGTAAGTTTTGCTTCAGGAAGCATTTAAGCATGCTCTGTAGGATAGCACCGCTAGTAAACAACTCGTGATTTAAAGCCCTTCCATACACTTAGACCTTGGCATACCTCCTTTACTACCTCATTATTCTGCCTGAGAACACCACCAGTGTATAAAAATAACCAACACATTGTGTTTGTTGAAATATTGGTCTATGTTTGAAAATGTGCAATAAACTCTAATTTGAAAAATAAAATAATCTCAAGGAGCTATTTCTGTTCCTATGTTTTAGGTTTCGCATTTTGGCTTTCAGTTGAAATTAAAAACCGAATCAGCACACGGTATACCCAGTACTCGTGGGATTTAACTCTTTTAATAAAAATATACAAAGTTTTCATTTATCAATGGAATTAGAAAATGTCGTGCCATTGATAATATTTGACTAACTGTTATCATCAGCTAAGCTTAGTTTTAATTTATTATCATTATTATTATTCTACATATTTGTTAATTATGTAGACAGGGACAGTTAAAACAAATTCCATTCTCTACTAACCTTTGAGAGTGAAGAGGTGAGCATTTAGGCTACGAACATAGCTTTCAGTTTAGCCTGGCAGTTGCAATTTGTAGAAACAAATTGTGTGTCCCTGTTCTGATAATTCAGTGGCTACCACAATGGTGTGTCTCAATGCTTCAGATTGGAAACAAAATTTCATGCCTAGTCTTAGAGTACAAGTGAAAAAATGTCCTTTTGTATAATAGGGGCGGTCACGGTACAGAATTCTGCTGTGGCTGCTTCATGCTACAGGGTAAGTTCACTAGGTACTCAAATGGGGGTGGCGGTGTGGGGCTGAATTCTCTTCAGCTGTTGGCACTTCGTTTTTGTTATGTAGAATTTGTTCCCAAGTCCATGGGTGATTATGTGCCAGGATACAGCTCTTTCTGATATTTCAAATACAGAGGGAGCTGCAATGTTTATGCACAGGGCACCTGTCACCAGCAATGATCTCTCTCCAGGAAATGTCCAGCATCTACCACAGATGCTCCTCTAGAGGTAAACATCCTCTAGAGGGGAGCTGAATTTACCCAGTGACTTTATGGGGCTGGAATGTGAGCTGATTCTCCAGCTCTTGGCTCCTCAGTTCCAGGTTCACTCCACCCCTGCCCTCTCACTCGCCCTCTCAGGCCCCCCCATTCATACCCAGTCATGAGTTGATTTCCTCTGACTCATATCGTGGCTCTTCAGTTTAATGCATGTTTTGTTTTCTTAAGAATTTTTTATACAATACATGGAACATTTCAGATAAAAACTTCAGTAAGTGATTGCTGTGTAGAAAAAAAGAGATACAAATTTACATTATTCCTACATAAAGACTAAGTTATGCAGGTCCTGCATCATGCATGGGAACTTTAGATTCCCTGAATTTTGCGATGAAGCAAAAACACAAAAACAGCAATATATTTTAAACTGCAGTGCTGCAGTGGCCTTCTGATAAATCAGGGATGGGGATGGTGAGATGGAGCAGGAGGATGGATTACTCAGGCACTAACATCTTTGTCAGTTCAGATAAATTGCACAGTCCTGTTCCCAGATCCCAAATCTTCAAAGCTGGAGTGTCTGGTTACATTTTATAAGTGGAAAGTCAGATTCAAAAGACTCACAGAAGATAATCTAGTCTTAACTGGGGAGACACTTAAAAACGTACTTTTGATATTTATGTGTTTTGTTTTCACAGGCGCTTTCCTCTGCCAGTCCTTTGGTGGGTCAGGGCTTTAGCTGTAAGCATCATCATTCGCACCACAAAGCCGGCCTGATTCTAGCTGGGATCTCATGCTGGCTGCCTCATCATCCTCTCTGGAGACTGCTCTGCTCCCTCAGGGCTGGTTCATGATCCCACGCATAACTGGAGTGGTCTCATATGTGCATCCCTGAAAGGGCAATTGTGTCTGGAGCCCTGTTGGTGGGGCATTTGTGACAGCCTGCCGGACAATATAACTTGTAATTCATTCCCTGATGTATAAAAGTGTTGCAAGGTTTCTCAATCACTGCAGGGCTTGCTGGTAACATTCCATGTTTAACTAGAGGCATCTGGTGCCTTTGCTGCTGTTTACTAAAACCCTGCATTTCACTTTGTAAAACAGTTGGCCCGTTAGGCTGTTCTTCCTCAGACCGATTCCCAGCCCTCTCCACTGTGAACTAAAGATTTTTTTGTGGTCAGAGTCTTCCATGGGAGACCCCTTTTGTTCATTTTGACTAACTCAGATATTCAGTCCAAACTCTGGACTGTTACTCTCTTTGAATCCTTGAATATATTAATGGGATTTAAGCATATTGGTCAATCCTCTTTCAGAGAATCATTAGGGATTTTCCAGAATACTTGCTCAAGAAGAATGACACCATCTGCTAATAGGAAGAACACAGTCAGGAGGTTTGCATGGAGAAGAGGGGGGAGGAGGAACAGGCCTGAGGAGTAGTGTGGCTGTCCAGATTCTGGAGTCAGGGACAGATAGGGACTATCTGCTGCCTGGTCCCCTGGGCTGGCAGGACACTGTTGCTAGTCAGCCAGGTTGGGGATGTGTGCACTGCAGCCTCTTTGCTCTTTCGTGGGTTTAACTGGACCCACTGACAAGCCAGTGAGCCCTTGCTATTGTTCTCTTCCACACGGTCACAGTCAGGCTCTGATTTCAGCTGGGGACATGTCCACGATGGTATGTCTCTTCCTTTTTGTGCATCTGCATCACTTTATTTCCAAAGCTTCCCCATGCTTCTTTCCACTTCCAACTCGACACATTCATTAGGGAAATAATTTGTTTTCCTTTTGTCTTCCACTCCCTTCCCCCCTTGTTCATTGGAACATTTTGGAAATCTGTCCGAGGTGACTGTGGCAGATGGAGTTGAGAGCTGTAAGGGGAAGAAAAAGTTAAGGGAGTAAATAAGTGTCAAGGAATTCATTGTCTGCTCTCCACCTGTTGTTATTCTGGTCCCAATCAACCTGCTCGCCAGGCTGGAGCCAGCGGCCATCTGGAAACACTGCTCTGTTTATAAACTTGGCATGAAGCAGCACTCCCGGGCCCTGACCTCCCACACGAATCTGGAAACAATTAGAGCAAGATGATAGGCAGGCAGGGAACTACTCCAGGGAGGAGGTGGAGGAGAGGAGCCTGCAGAGAAGGGCTGGAGCCCAAGGAAGCCTGTGTTGGGATGGGGATGGGGGTGGGGGAAACAGAGGTCCTGGGGTGTGAGGAGCAAAGCTCCCAGGGGGAGGCCTCTGTGTGGGAAGGGAGCCTGGGATAGGGGGAGCCAGGTGTAGGAGAAACAGGGAGTGGGATGCCCAGGGGTGGGCAAGCTTAGGGGGCAGGGTTTGGGGAGCCAGGGGTGGAGGTGAGGAAGCCAGAAATCTGGTGAGGGAGTGGGGTATGTAGAGAAGTAAGGATTGGGGTACCCAAGGGAGCCTGAGTCTAGGTGGGAGCTGAGTGTCTAGGAAGATCCCAGGGAGGCCTGGATCTAAGAGAGTCTGAGTAGGAGCCAAGGGTGAGGGGAGTGTGGGTGGAGTAAGTTTGGGGGTCAGTTTTGAGGGCCAGAGTAGCCATCTAGAGTATGAGGACCAGAAGTGGGGCCCCCAGCTCTGCCTGAGATGGTGCAACTGTAGGCTCACACTGTGTGCCCTGTAGCCTCAGCCTCAGCCTCCCAGGGTGACCTTCCGGTCTCCTGGGATCTCTCAAGAAACAACACAAGCTAGGGAGGCAAAAAAAATACCGCTGTCTGCCCTTCACTGCGACACAGCGAATAAAGTCCTTTCTGATCCCTGTAAGAAAAACATTGTACAGTCTGAAGTCGTTTTTTTTTTTTGTTAGTTTCAGAAACACATTCTTGAAGAGCACTTTTTTAACCAAAGTAAATTTAAGCAATGTTCCATTTTGCTACAGAAAACTAAGCAGTACTTGGACCACATGGGAGCATTGCTGTTAAAGGTACAACACTTGCAGATCTGTGCATTCTAATCTGTATAGACCACTGTCATGCTTTTGTGTTTCAGGAGCTGATTCAGGCTTCCAGAGTCTTGAGTATTAACAAGATGAATGAGTCTCTTCCTTCTCACTCAAGAAACACTTTTTTCCTCTCTTTTCTTCCTGCAGTTTTGAAATGTGATTCTGAACTCTGAGCTGATGTTCTTTTCACGCTCAGCTGGGCTTCTAACTTCTAAAGTATTAATCTGTGGGAGTTGCTGGCAAACCAAAAATTGGAACCAATTAACAAACTCCTGGTTGGCCAAATGATATTTGAAGAGGGAAGTTTACTCTGTGCTGGTCCAGGCAGACCAGCCTGGCACCAGGAAAGGCAGGCTCTCCCTGGTCTCATGTCCTACTTCTGAAAAGCACAGAATCCCATGGTCTCAGCCTGGAACATTAGCCCCAAGTAGGTTTGCTTAGAAGTGCTGTCATCAGCCAACCCAAATCCTAGAGCCCTTTCCATGTATGAATTCACCAGTAGGTGAATTCGCACGTGGCCTCCTAATCCTCATACCTTGTTCTCACCATTGACTTTCCACACATTTTCTTTTTTGCCTAAACATATTTTTCCCCACTCATTGCTTGTGATACACTGGTTACTAAAACCCAACCCAAGAATGTTTAGTACTATGGAAAATGCAACAGATAGTGCTGTGACCAAATAATACAGCAAGATCTGCAAGGCCCTCAGCACAGTCCAGAGAGCCGAGCAGGGCTGGGGTGGCATCTTCCCATGGCTATTGCTGCTCAGTGGCTGCACCTCAGAGCAGTGTTTGTGGGTGTCCCTGGAGATATTCAACCCGGTAAACCTGTCTCAGACTGAGTATTGTTGCAAATGGATTCATAAAGTTTTGTGTTTATTTAACCCCTGTAAGCTAATGTCTGTTGTCTTTGTGAACTGACTGGGCAGTTAAGGACCCACATTCTTTCCACAGTTAATAAAACTTCATATTTTTCTCTGTATTCATAAATTTAATTATACCCAGACCCATTTAATCTACATCAGTTTTTCAAGCTTTACCTAGATTAAAGCACACACCCACAACATGCAACCTAATTATACTCTTTAGATTAAAAGACGTAAATTGAAAATTAATTTTACCAGTTTCGTCCTCAAGAAATCATCTTGTATCTTTCCAATTCTCTTTTGTGGAGATAGTAGAGACATAAATGGACTTGGCTACAATTCTCCTCAAGATAATAGGCTTACACTTTAAATGCCTATATTCAACCCTGTTAAGACAAAAGGAAAAGCATCACTTCCCCCACCACCCCAAAAACTCAAATTTAATTTAATTCATACAACACTCTGGAAATTCTTAAAAACATTCAGCATGTACTTGGGATTTATACATATTCTCAGAAAAGCAAGCAAGTTAGTTGCCTGGGTGGTGCCCTCACCGAGAAAAATCTTGGTACCCAGTGATCCACAATACTTTCTTTTGCTGCTTCGGCCCCTCCCGGGTAGTTTTTGAAAATTAATGACTTTACTGTAAAGTGTCTTGCTCTTTTTGAGAGACATAAATGCAACCTATCAGCATCCAGATACTCTCTGCCTCCAGGCGCCCACCTGAAAGATTAGACCTTGATTATCTAGCTCCTGTCTGAAACCATTTTCATTGCAGCATTCTCCTTCTGTTAATGAACTCAATGGATCCGCCACTGGGGGCGCTCTATTAAAAAATAAGACGTGGTTGTCACAACGTTGTTTTGTTTACTCACAGCACAGTAGAGCAGACAGGGGGTTCATATCCAAAGCTCTGCTGTTTGATTTTTCTTTGGAGTTGGCTACTTTCATCTTGTTCAGTTCTTGTCACTTTATCCTGTTTAGAGTTGCATCTACAAAATATTGTGCTACATTTTAACATTTAGCAAAAAATAAGATTTAGAAGTGCCCAGATCTTGAGACCCCTGTCCTATGAAACACTTCTTTTGAATCTCCTCTAAACAACATCCATTCAATTGGTGCTTTCAAACCATCTTCTGCTTGTTATTGAGAACACCACAACTTCCTAATTAAAACATTCATCTTCATTTTCAGAACTTCGCATTCTCCTTACCTCTCTTTTGTCTTTAGTGGGCTATTTCATAACTTCTCTGGACATTCTCTTATCTGTCTACCACTTCCTCCCCCTTCATATCTTTTTGCCACCCTTTGGTTTTGCCCTTATTTTGATTTGTAATAGCAATCTTTGTTCTTGCCAAAAGAAAAAATAAACAAACTCACACAAAAAAAGCAAAACTGAAAACTAAAATGAAATGTGGATATATTCTAGAGAATTACTTTTTTCTATATGATTGTTTCTTAAAACTTTATAATATATTCTTACAATAATACTTTTCTTAAATGTTTGGTCCAAGGAAGACTTGAAATATGAGAAAGCTTTCGTAGCTCTCTCATTTGGAAGTCAGCTCTAATTCAACTATTAGATGAATGGGAGAGTAATGGCTTTGTCTTCCTCCTCTACACCTATGGAATGGAATGGACCACCAGAGAAAAGTAAGTCTGAAATATTCTCACTTTACAAGAATGCTCTGTTGAGAAGTGTGGATTAAAATTCTAAAATTTGTGACCAAGCTTTCATTTTTAAAAGGACAACATTCTTGCCCCAATCTGGTTTTTCTGGAGGCTTTATCAGGGAGAAAGGTCAATGACATTTCCAAGTTCCTGGTGTATTCCTTGTGCAAACGCCATTGGATATTTAACTATGGGATAATTTAATGGAGACTGTATAATGTCATGTGTTGTTAATTCTGTATTTCAGAGGGGTGACTCATTGCTCCTGGACCTCTGCAGGATGTCAAGTTATCCTTTCCTTAGCTGTGATGTAAATGCACTGACCCAGCTTTGACCTGAAAGACTGGGCATTTCCAGTGCTGGCCATGTAACCTACTTAAACCTCACATGTGATAGTAAGGGAAACATCCAGAGGTATTTGCATGAGGGTGATTACAGCTTGATTGACATCATGTTTCAGGGCACCCTACCAGAGTGCCCTGTTAGTTATTACAGGAAATGCTTAAGAAACATGGGTGCCAATAGTGGAGCTGTGTAGAAAGTGCTGACAGAATTATTTGTGTATCTTTTGTTTGCCTTTCTAAATAATACAGTTCAATTCTACCTTATTTGCCACTAATATAACCTATTCCGAATGTATCACATTTAGTAAATATATGCTCAGTGAATGAATGAATGAATGAATGAATGAGTGAGTGAGTGATTTAAAGGGCATTTTTGCAATTGGGTAACATTTTGTGCCAAAATAACAGAGAAAGCCCAAGACTGTTCTGGAGGGATGGTACATTCAAAAAATATTTTTCCATCTCCTACCCCTCTCCACTAAAGAGGCTTTGTTCCTTGAGGCAGATTTAGTGCTGTAATCGTTCTTAGGAGCAGCATCAGTACTAATGCTAGCAGCAGTAATAAGAGTAGGGGTTTTCCCTACTCTTACAGACAGATTTTCCAGATGTATTGTCACATCATACTCATCTTTCTGTCCTGCACTCTTTACAACCATAGAAGGCACTGGCTTTTTACAGAAAAATAGCAGACATCAACTGAACAACAAAGACATATTTTTTAAAATTTTTGATAGTCGAATACAATTTTTTGGCAACTTAACAAGCTTGAAAGCAATCTTTGCAGAGAACATGAGAGAGGGGCGTGGGGGCATGGGAAGGAAGAAGTAGAGGGAGAAGGAGAAGGGGAAGGAGGGACAGAAGGCAGAGGGAACAGGGAGAGAGGGATCACATAATTTCTAAATTCTTTAGCTTATCAAATAAGACAGAGCATAGAGAACTGGCCCCAGGAAAAAGAAGGTCATGGTGTTATTGCTCCAAGAAAAAGGAGGGCTATGATCAAGAGATAAATCCTGAAGCCCTACTTTTTATTAACAGGGAGGGTTTATGAGAAGAAAGGAGAAACATTAAAAGGGCGTGATGTAATGGCTCTTCTTTCTAAGACATTGGGGCTTCTCTCAAGTTGGTTGCTTTGGAGACTTTCAGATTAGTGTGGGGAACCTGAAGGACTTGCGGGCTGGAGGTACTCCCCCCAGGTTTATGACTTACAGGAAAAGCTATAGCGACTTCAGTATCCATGGGGACCTGGGTGCTACCAGAACCCTCGGTTATGTCTTGTTGAAACTTGAGGAAGAGAGGAGGACAGGGCAAAATCAGAAAAAACTGAGCCTTCACCCAAGGAGCCCGAGTCATCCAAATGGGACATTGACCATTGAATAAAACAGGTCTGAACTGGGCGAGTCTTCTTAAATGTGAGTTTTTTTTTTTTTTTCAAAATACACACAGTTGGCCCTCCATATTCTTGGGTTTTGTGTCAGAAGATTCAGTCAACTGTGGATTTTCAATCCAAGTATGTGGACATCTGATTTAAATTATACCCATTGGTCTAGGCCCCTACCCCTATGTTGTTCAAGAGTCAAATGTATTTTCAAAAGCCCTGATGGAGATTTGTATCAGCTGAGGAAGCCCTGATTGTCATGGTAACTCTGCCCACACCTTTCCTCACTCATTGTTTTGCTGGTGGCTCCTGCCTCAGTGCAAAGGAGTGAGATGAGGCTGTGGATTCAGCAGGCAGGAAGGCATGCTCCAGTACCTAGCACAGCTCCTAGACTGTAAGAACCACTCAACTAACACTGGGCACTTCTACAACTCATGAAGAAGCACTCGATGCATCTTTATTGAAATGAGAATCTCCCTGTCTGGTTCAGAAATTCTCTCACTCTGTTTACCTACTTGGAATTGCACAGGAATATTGGACTGCACAGCAGGCACTGAGTGTGCTTACTTACTGGGTATGTGCATGGATACATATTTCTATTCTCTTATTTTTGTATCTCCTTTATCAGGCCAGTAACAGTTTCAAACTGTTTATGTTTGAACTTCTAGAGATAGGTGGGTTGGCTATTGTGGTGCTTCTGTTTTTGTTTGCTTTTAATTTTCAACTTTTTTCTTCTAAACTATACATTTTTTGTAGTGTATCATCTGCTACTGCTCTCACTTTTCTCTTTCAAGTCCTGTCTTTTATTTCCCCCTCCCTATTCCCTATGAAGCCACCCCAAGTAATGATCCGGTTCACTCCCTAGTGCAGGGCTCCTACTTAGAGTCTTCAGTTCATCTCACATTTAATGCCATTGCTACAGTCACTCTGAGATATGAATTACAAAAAAAAAAAAGGCTCCACTTTTTCTTACCCTCCCTGCAAGTTTATCAATACCATTTACAATGCAATTTTGTGGTTTTCCCATTAAGAGGCTGATCTATATCCCTAATCTTTGAATCTAGGCTATCTAGTGATTTGCTTTGGCCAATAGAATGTGGTAGAATGTACCAGTTCCAAGTCTAGTCATCAATGGGTCTTTCCTGCATCCTCTCTGCATCTTGGAACCCTGCCACTACCATGAGAAAAGTTCAGGCTGACCCATGGGTGAGTAAGAGGCTATGTGGACCTAAGCTGAGCTATCCTGGCCCAGTTGGCCCTCAGCTGACCTATGCTAATAACAGAATTATGATTCTGCCCAAATTAAATCAGTTGAGCCCTGCCCATGTCAACAGAGTTTTCTAGCGAATCCATGCACCCATGAGAAAAAATAAAAAATCATTACTTTTTAAAATCACAATGTTTTGGGGTGGTTTGTTAAGCAGCAATAACAAATTGATACAGTCAATAACAGTCTTTTGTTGCTGAATATGAAGGATCTTTGTTTTCAGCTCTTGTAGCAGTGACTTATAAAGGTTAACCAAATTGTGTCCTTTTTCGTGATGAGCATACAGTGAGACTGTATTTCCTCACCTCCATGTGCCCATGTGCCTGTGTTCTGGCTACTGGAATGTGTGTAGAAGTGACGGGTGTCAGTTCCAAGCCTAGTTCATAAACATCTCCTCTTGCTGTACTTTCCCCCTCATTTTACCACATGGTGAGGAACCGAGGAGGGCAGAACACATGGATTCCTAAATGATCAGACGGAAGACTGCTCCTCACCAGAATCCACCATCTACAGTGGGTTCACGTGAGCCAGAAACTAACTTGTGTTGAGTGGAGTTACTGAGATGTTGGGATTCATTATAGCAGCTGGAGTTGTTTAACTTCACCACTACTCTCCTTTCTCACTTGACCTCTCTCTGTGCTGACTCCTCCCTCCTTTATGGCAGTCTCTTCCCTGAGTTTCCTTGATCCCATACTCTATAGTTTTCACATCCATCCATCAATGGATCTCTATTACTTTCAAGAAGATAAAATCCAAAATTCTTAAAATGCCCTTACTAAGGCCTTTGTTTAGCTTTTCACCTTTCTCTCTTACTACCACAGCCTTCAAAGTCTATGCATTTGCATAAATACATCATGTTCTCATTTACTCTGAGGTCTGAAATGCTCTTTCCACTTTTTGCCCTACTATCCTGTGCTGCTGCCAAATCAGGTCTGATCTATTACCTGTTCTAAGAACTCCGGGTCCTGAGGTTGAGTGAAGAGCCACTTGTGGGGGCTATATGATAGGTCTCTGTTTGCCCCAATCATAGACTTTTGTAACTGCATTTGATCTCTTTTCACCAGCCAGCTTCAAGACTTAAGCTGTTTCGGCCATGGTGCTGACTGTCACATCCCAAAGACATGTATGAGTGCTTGTCACTTAGTCATGTGAAAAACCATTTAGTGAGTCCGTAAGCTAATGAGCTTTGCAGGACTAGGGAAACAAGAGTGCATAAAATCTACAAATTAGACTCAAAGTTCAGTAACTGGTAATTAATGAGGAAGTCAACCAGAAAAATGATATTGTTTAACCTTCTTTGAAGATTATCTGTACTTGGATCCTCTGATAATTACTGGAATGTTACACTTATAGATATAGAACAGCCTTCTTTCAAATAGAGTGTTGCCAGCTATGATCATTAGCAATGAAAACTGGATTCATTTCATATATTATAATGCAGAATCTGATGTTGTTTTTATGTGAACATAACTGCTCTGTAAAACCTCAAGCATTTTTCTCAATTATAATTGGAAGATGAAGGGTTATATAAACTTGTGGCCAACTGAGAGGTTTCTAAAACAATGCTATTGAAGTAGAGGGAACGAAGGGCATAACATGGGTGTCTGAATTCCTTTTTCAGGGTAGTGTAGACCCATGGTTGCATCTGTTTTTTATTATGGCGCTGCTCTTTAGCCATAAGGGTCACTCAGGCATTGGAAGGTTCAGTGTGCTGTCCAAGGTTACAAAACAACTTTGGTTTGATACCTAACCTGAAAGGAGGTGTAGGTGTCTTACCCTAGGATCCCACAGCAACTCCCTGTGCTCCTGGACATGGAAATGAGTGACAAAGAACCTCTGTCAACTCATATGGATAAGCTTGCTGAAGCTGATGGCACATAACTGTGCAGCTGTGTGTAGAGGACAGTTCCTGAGTGACACTGCTGGCATGTGTTCACTGTTGAGTTAGTACCCTGCTCACAAAGGGAGTAGTATCCTGTCACGTGCTTCCATTGCCAAGCTTGCATTCTGTGAACCTGTCCTGCATGTGCTCTGCCTGCCCTGATTTCTGATCTCATAAGGAATATGCAGGGCCCATAGAAAGGGTCCAGGGCATCCTGCTACTATCCTGCCATGGCTAATGATAATGAGAGAAGCTAAGATTGACTGAGCTTCATATGTTTCAACTCTTTACCTGAATGGCCTCATTTCATTTTCCATTGGTGTCACCGGGGAGGTGCTGTGGTTACTTTCAGCTCTCAAGTAAGGAAACTGAGGTACAGAAGGCTCCAGCACTGACTCCACAGCACATGCCTTTCCATTCTTTCCAGGGTACTTGTTATTGAGTGGCTCTACCCACAGAACCCGATACTGATCCCCAAGGAGGGTCTGTGGCAAGGGCTCCTTCCCATAGGTCTCCAGAGACTCTGTCTATCGATTAATTATCTTTAATCTTTCTTTCCTTGGGTCCTCTTTCCCACTCCCTGATTATTTTTGCTTACTTTAGAAGAGCTATTTCTCATACTCTGAAGTGAGGGCATGTAAATTTGAATATGCAAGGAAGGACAGTGAAATTATCACATCTGGAGCAAACAAAAACATTCATAACCACAAATATTTGTTTGTATATAGTAGATTCAATTTACAACTAAATTTTTAATGTATATTTTTGTGTTAATTTAAATATGTGGTCACAGACTGCAAAGGACAACAAAAGAGGTGTGTAAGCAGGAAGAGATTCCCCTCTAAATGACACCCATCTCATTATCATGAGTGTCTGACCCTGTCATGACTCCATCTTTCCACACACCACTGTGTAATACTCATCCTACACATCCTGTTTAGAGTCAGCTTAGATCCTGCAGAATTTTCCTTCCATTTTTTAGTGATGAATACAAGGCAAAGGCCAAGAGCTGCTGATCTGTCTTCAATGTTGGAAGACCCCTGAGCTGCTGTTTTTCAGAGTGAAGAGGAAGCACTGCCTGGTCCTCTGAGTTCCTACAAGCTCTGGGCAGTTAATCAGTAGTAGTCTGCTCACACCCCTACAAACCTCCCCCGTGGCTAGTGTCTGGTTTAGATTCCCTGAGGCTGTCCTGTCTGCAGTATCTGCTCTGTGTTCTTTGACATGGTGAGGGTACAGGTAGCAGAGTCAAGGGAAGTGGGCCTGAGAAACCCTGTGACTCATCCAAAAACCTGGGAGGGTTAAGGCACTCCATCTCCTTTGCTTGCCTAATTCAGTGGTAGTCACCATGATTGCATAACCAGCACCATTACTGCCTGTGAGAGCCCAGGATGAACCAGTTGTGGTTAAAGACTTAAAAACAACCTTTGCTTGCTGACTAATGTGTTTTCACACAAAGAGCTTCAGTGCTCTCACAGGGACTTTTCATTTATTGCTGTCGTCTGAGTTAAAGTTTGAGATTTTTGTATCGAGCAGGCTGATGTCTGCCTGCGTAGAGCTCATATTCTTATGTGTGTGGAGGGGAGATATACAACACACATAATCAGTAAGCTTTTTTCACATTATGTTAAAAATGATCAGAGCTTAGGAAATAAAGCATAAAGCAGAGTATGGGGTTGGAGGAGCTGCAGATAGGGCTACAGCTTATAATGGGGTGGCCAGGGTGGGCCTCTCTGTGAAAGTAACATTGGGGAAAGGAGTGGAAAGAGGTGCAGAGTGCATATCTCTGAAGGTAAAGTGTTATGGAAAGAGTGAATACCCCACACAAAGGACCTGTGTTGGATGGTGGCTGGGGAGACCAGGGTGCCATAACACAGCAAAGAAAGCCATGGTTTTAAGACCCTAGTGAACCATGTCAGTTGTCTGATGCACATTCACTGTGGCTTCTGATGTCACTGAGAGTAAAATCAAGGTTTATAGTGACCCCTTTGTACCTTAGCCCTGGCCCCTCTCTGACCCTCCAGCTTTGCTGAGGTATTATCATGTCAGTTGTGTTGAGAGTGGAATGTGGGGAGCAAGTATGGAAGCAGAAGATCATTAAAAGGCTATATAACAGATTCCTCTATACTTTATTGACTTATAGCATCACCCTTTAAAAAAAGATTTTATTTATTTATTTTTTAGAGAAGGGGAAGGGATGGAGAAGCACAGGGACAGAAACATCAATGTGTGAGAGAAACATCGATTGGTTGCCTCTTGCATGCACCCCAACCAGAGACTGGGCTTGCATCCCAGGCATGTGCCCTTACTGGGAGTCAAACTGGCGACCTCTCTGTTTGCAGGTTGGTGCCCAACCAACTGAGCCTCACCAGTCAGGGCAGCACCCTTTATTTCATGATTCTGTAGTATGGAATGTTAATTGGCCTGAGCAGAGCAACACTGCTGTTCTGGGCTTGGATCTCTTGTGCATTTGGGCTCCAGTAACACCTCTCAGGGAGGCCTGGCCAGCCAGGCAGTGCTGGTCCTGGAGAGTGGTTGATTGTTGGCTGAGGGGATGGGGTGACTGGCCTAAAAATCTCTCATCACTCAGCAAGACAGCCAACATAGTTATTCACAAGGCAGCTCAGGAGTCTCAAAGCACCAACAGGGTGAATCTCAAAGAGGAATGCTTTCCAAGTTCCAGCTTGCTTTCCAAGTTGGCCATGTTTTGGAGTTCATGGGGGAGAGCATTCCCGAAGCATGCTGATGCAGGGATGCTTGGTCACATAGGGCTGTTCCTCAGGCACAGAGAGGTTACTGTGATGGTCTGGGTGAACCTATTTTACACCAGGGGCTGTCAGAGATAATGAAAGGTACAGATGATGCTACATGTATGAAGTGGTTATGTCCCAATAAACCCATTGTAAGTTGAAATTGCATTTAATACAACTAACCTACCAAATATCATAGACTAGCATAACCTACTTTGAGCATATTCTAAACACTTACTTTAGCCTATGGTTGGACAATTATCTTGAGTTTTATCTCAAGAGTAATTGCCTTCTTCTCTCCAGAAGCAGGAGGCACACATGGGTGTTTTGCAGACATCATGGAATATGAAAACACAAAATCCAATAGTTGAAAAATGCTAGCAACATAGTACATTGTAGGGTATCTGTTGTTTACTTTTGTGATTGTGTGGCTGGTGGGGGGCTCTGGCTCACTGCTGCTGCCCAGCATCATGAGAGAGTACCACTAGCCTGGGAAAATGTCAAAATTCAATATTTGAAGTACTCTTCATATTTGAATGCATATCGCTTTCATACCATTGCAAATTTGAAAAATTGTAAGTTGAACCATCATAAGTTGAGGACTCTTGGTAGTTGAACTTCTGAAGGTGTAGTCAAAATAATTTGCTGATGGAATATACATGCAACGTGAGAAAAAGAGAAATCAAGGGTGATCAGTGTTTTGGGCTTAAGCAAATAGATAGAGGTGCCACTAAATACAACAAGGAAGCTGGAAAAGAAGCAGGCTTGGGGAGGAACAGGGACCCCATTTCCAGCAGGCTAAGTATGAAATTCTATTAGATATCCTAGTGAAATGTTGAGTGGGCAATTGGTTATATGGATCTGGAGTTCATGGGGAAGGTCTGGGCTGGAGATATGAACTTCACTATGAAATACTTTTAAAGCTGTATAGACTTCAGATTGAACAAAAACCCAAAGTTGTGCAGCCTAACTCTGGTAAGTATTTAAGCTGCCTTTACCCTTTGCCTCCAATTAATCATCAGTTTGACTAACTTCCTTTGACAAATCATTGAGCATCTATTATATATGATATACCACAGTAGCCTCAAAACTATAAAAATGCATACATGAATATAAATATGAACACACGAGAGCTGATCATTGCGCCCTTGCCTAACAGCTCAGTAAATTAGGCATAAAAGGGATGACCAGTTGTATTTTACAGGTGACAAAAAGAAAGTTTGTAGCAGAAAGCACAGCCTCAGAACTCTGTGAAGCTGCCCTGGTCGGGGTCTTCTGAACTGCTCTTGAATGTTCTTTATGGACTAAAAGCTAATAGATGATTCTAATGAGAAAAGAGAGGCCAGCCTACTCCATAGCAAGGTGGGGTACAATGTAGGTATGAATTCTAGGTCAAAACAACTTTCCCCAGATAATTTGTTCTTTAACTTTTTATCATGAGGCAATTACAGATTCACATATAGATATAATACAAAGTGATCCCATTCACCTTTTGCCCAGTCCCCCACACCATGGTAACATATTATAAAAATGTAGTACAATATTACTATATCACAACGCAAATATTGAATTGATCCACTCCACCAACTTTAGTTAGATTTTTATCAGTTTTACACTTATCTGTTCATTTGTATGTGTGTGACTTTACTTTCATATAATTGCATCACTTGTGTCAATTATTGTGATCTCTGTCAAGATCTCTGTCAAGATGGAACTGTCAAGATACTGAGCAGTTCCATTACAAGGAATCCTGTGCTTCTTTTAAGAATCATTCCCCCCACACTGCTATCCTTAACCCCTGGCAACTACTAATCTCTTTTCCATCTCTGCAGTTTTATTATTTCAAGACAGGCATATAAATAAAGTCATACAATGTGTATGAGATTTTTTTCCCCATTTATCATAATTCCTTTGAGATCCATTCCAA
This sequence comes from Carollia perspicillata, assembly GCA_004027735.1. Taxonomy (NCBI): domain Eukaryota; kingdom Metazoa; phylum Chordata; class Mammalia; order Chiroptera; family Phyllostomidae; genus Carollia; species Carollia perspicillata. The sequence goes on from PVKM010002821.1 coordinate 45,625, forward strand.
AGGATCCAAAAGGAATGTGTTCATTCCTTTTTATTGATACATAGTATTTCATGGTATGGAGGCACCATCATTTGTTTAGCCATTCATTTGTTGAAAGACATCTGAGTTGGCTCCTTTTTAAAGTTTCTATCAATATTTATATACAAGTGTTTGTGTGAACATAGGTTTTCAGGACTTAGGGAAGGAAATCTTTTCAAATTCCTGAATAGGTGGTAAGCCAGTATACCAGGCACCACAGGAAGGAACATAGACATTAAGGGTGCTTAGAAAATTATGTAGCTAGGGATGACCAGCTGGAAACTGCAACCATTAAAGTAAACCTCAGACTGGCTCATATGGAACATGCGCCTTTGAGCAAGACTCCCTCCTGTTTCCTTCCCAGAGGACTCGACTATAGACAGCCTGCCACTGGTGGAACTGACTCAATGAAGGAAGCTGTAGAAGACTTGTCCACTTGAATGTTGGCAAATGACTGCCAAAGATGTTTCTAGCTTTGCTGTGATCAGTTTTCTTTGTGCCTGCTCCAAGCTAACATTGTGTTTTCAGAATGCCCTTAGTGTGTAACAATCATGTCATCACATAAGAAAATAATTCCTATCTACAGCTTGCACAGGATGAAATACATTAGTTTCAAAATTTTAATGGTTATTTTGAAAATGCAAAAGGTTAGGAATGAGGGCATTTGGATCCTACTGTATTTGTGATAAAAAAGTAATAATATCTTATAATCATAACTAATACAAAACAGTCTTCTCTTCCTTGATTGTAGCATTTAAAAGAGATGGTCTTCTTTACTTCTTGGACCTGTCACAACTGGGTCCTGTGACTGATGCTAACACAAGGTGGTTGCTTTACTCAGAGAAGATAATGCATTTCTCAAGTAGCTCAATAAGAAGAAGCTGTCCTCAGAATCTTATTGGAGTATATTTCATTTTGAAGTTTTGGACAACCTGTCCCAGATATACCTCCATGTTATCGTGAAAGTTGAGGTCAAAGTTCGGAATGAATAAGACAGGTGTCTTTATGGAGTATTTAGTCATACTGGCAATGTCATTGTTTAAATAATCATCTCCAAATTAACAAATATATTATACTTGGCTTTTGTCTATTAATAATGAAGTTGTTCTTGATTTCAAAGAACTGGATAGGGATACATGAAGGGACATTTAGTATTTGAGTGTTAATGTGATGTTAAGTGCCCAAATGAAGTAAGTTGTTCAATTCTGGAGAAAGCGTGGTGTGAGAGGCACTTGCTGACTGGGACCCCTGTTTATCCGTTCAGCCTCCTCTTGACTACTGCCATATGTTCTCTTTCACTGTTTCAGCCCCACGACCTTCCCTGAAAAGCCTATGGGCTCTATTCTCAGTGCTTTTCCAGATCTTGCTTATCTTCTGCCTGGATATTATCCTTTAGTACTTGGCCACATTTTACTTCTTCAAGGCCCAGCTTCAAACTTTTAGAGATTTGTTTTTCATTCATTCCCTATTCACCAAATTATTTAAAATTTGCTGAATGTTTACAATGTGCCACACATTTTTTTAGGTGCCGAGGATATGAAAGAGAGTTTCAAGTACCTTCAAGTGCCTTCTGGACAGACACAGGATTGGGATTTGTGTACAAGAATGATATTGTGCTTTAGGGTATATGCAGGTGTTCTAGAAGTGCTGAAGAGGGATGCTGAGCTACCTGGGGAGGGGGCAGGAGGGACATTCCCTTTAGTACCTACCTGGCTATCTCTTAACTGGCTTAGAGCATCCCCTCAATAGGCATGCTTGAGGCAGTACTTACACAGCACACTGTGTTGCTTTCTGTCTCCGTACACCAAACCCCTGCCTCCTGCCGGAGCATTTTGGCACATAGCACTTATTCTATGTGTGCTTCTGTTTCAGGTCTTTTCAATGGCATTGAGTTTGATTGCTTTTCAGCTTTTGGTTAATATTTTAACTACATCAGAAAAATGTTTGAGGTGGCTTTCAGTAAAAATACACAGGACCATTACAAATAAAATTAAAAGGAAAGATCAGCTAGAGAAAGGGAGAGAAATTATGTTGTTGAGAATTGCAGACTTGTGGGCTACTCTGAGCTGCCTGCCAGCCAGACTGCTGTGTCATACCTTTGCCATGTTCTCCTGCAAATTGAGTCACTTATTTTAATGTTAGATGATCCACTATTAAAGAATAACACATTTATCAACCGAAGCAGAAGATGAGCTGATAAAATTTTTACATACCAGGTCCCCCATAATTTTTAGAATATTGGAAATTACATCATGTGAATTCTAGAGTTCACTGTTCACCTTCATGTCCTCACTAATCCCTGGAATCAAGGGAGATAGTCTTCTGTATAAAGAATCCCAGAGAGCTATTGATCAGTTGATATTTAACTTCTATCAAGTCTTTTCTTCTCTCCATTTCTGAGCCCTGTTTCTGTACTACTTCTTCCTATGCAACACCTGGGAAGGTTTCTCATCTCCATCTTTGGTATTCGTGTGCTTAAAGTAGGGAATTGAGATGTACATTAAATTGGTATCATTAGGTACATTAAATAAAAATATGTTCTCAGTAGTTCTCAGAAGTCCAAGTTGTGGTCCTGATACATGCACTTCCTGTCAATGGTTTTTCTGGAATAGACTGTTTTGCAGGGAGGGGACCTTGCAGTACATGGGGCAGGATGTTAAGTCTGCCAGTTCACAGATGGCAGGTGGACTGTGGCACTGGGATCAGTAAACATCACCCCCAACACCACTGATTACAGTGTGTGCTGAGCTGGCTTGACTGCATTCATCTGTAGACCCACCTTTAAGGCTCCCTCAGCAGGGACCAACTAGGACTCTGTCTTAGCTGACATAGATACCTTAATGTCTCTGCATTGTGGATGAGTAAAAAGTGAAAGTCACATATTCAATATCATAGGTATGTTAAGATTCTCCACACAGTTTTACATCCATTGATTTTTTTTTAATTTTTTTATTATTGAAGTACAGTTGTCTGCATTTCCCACATGCCAACTTAGCCATCCTCACTTCCCACCCTTGATCCTACCTGCCTTTAGTTTTGTCCGTGTGTCCTTTGTACAGATTCCTGAAAACCCTTCCCCTTTTCTCTCCTACTATCCCTCTCCCCTCTCCCCTCTGGTTACGGTCAGTTTGTTCTTAATTTCCATGTTTCTGGTCATATTTTGCTTGCTTGTTTGTTTAGTTGATTATGTTCCACTTACAGGTGAGATCATATGGTATTTGTCTGATTGTTTTGAATGCTATCCACTTAATGCTTGTATATTTTAATAATGTCTTAATTTTTGTGTTATTTCACCAATTAAGTCTATCATTGCTGAATCTTTAATAACATTGGTTAAATACTGGCATTGTTCCTAAGGGTATTCCATAAAACATGTATTTATTTAACATCTTTAAATTGGTAATACATTTGTAGAGTTTCAAGTTCAAAAGTTTAAACAATAAAATATAATTCCCTCACTCTTCTTTTGACACCCATTCCTTTCCTCAGTTTTATAAGTTTTTAAATATATTTTCAGAAACAGCTTATGCATCTGTAAAATAAATCCATACATATTCATATTCTTTTTTACATAAATTTAGTAAAAGTACTATACACACTATTCTACCCCTTGTTTCTCATGTAGTGTTATGTTTTGGAGTGTATTCTGTATGTGTACATAAAACCTTCTTAATCCTATTCTACTGCATGGTGTTCTATATCATTTATTAATAGTTTTTGGAAAGGCATTTTTTGGTTGTTTCAACTTTTTGATCTTACAAACAACATTATAAGAAAAACTCTGTGTATTTGTTCTCACATGTATGAGAACTCGTTATAGTAAATTCTTAGAGATAAACTAGCCAGATCAAAAGATAGATGTATTAGTAATTTACATATATATTTCCAGATTGCTTTACAGAAGTTTTATCAATATCCACCCTCTCCAGCAATTTGGAAGAAGGCAGCAACTGATTTCCCCACATGCCCACCTGTGCATCATGTTATCTAATTTTCTATCTCTACCAGTCACAGAGATGAAACATGATATAACTTTGACATTTATCTTATTAGAGGGGAGGTTAGGCTTCTTTCCAAATGTTTGAAATCCATTTGTGTATTCTTTCTTTTTCTTTCACAATTCCTTACTCTGTTTTTGACCCATTGATTTGTAACAGTATTAGAACACTATTAATAAATAATTATTCCATGTTTTCTTAGACATTTATGGATATATGTATATTCACATGAAATAGATATACATTTATAGTCTATATAAATTTTATTATTTTTTATTAGGTGTGTAATGTAGAAACATATTTTCAGGAAATATACAGGGTCCAGCACAAATAATCCCTCTTTTTATTACATAAACATCTTTTATTACAAAATCAAAAGCATGTAATTTACATAAGTATGTAACATCACAATATCACACTCTAGCACACCATGCAACATTTTAGGTGAAATGTTCAAATTGATGTCCATCTCATGCAAGACATTCACATACCCTACCAACCACATTCAATGGCATTACTTCTGTCAGACCCTGTATGTTATAAGGTTTTTAAAAATTGTGGTCCCATATACATAACATTTACCACTTTAACCAAAGTGTACAGTTTACTGTCGTTAAATACATTAACAATGTGTACAACTATTATTTATCATCTCCAAAAGAAACTGTATATTAAGCAGTCACTCCTCACTGGCTCCTCCCTATAGCCTAAGGCAACCACCAGTGTACTTTCTGTCTCCTAGGGATTTGCTTAATCTGGACCTGTCATAGAAATGGAATCATATAGTATGTGGCTCTTTCTGACTGGCTTCTTCACTTAGCATTGTGGTATTGAGGTTTATCATTATTCTAGCATGTGTCAGGACTGCATTCCTTTTTGTGGCTGAATAATATACCATTGTACAGATTGATGACATTTTGTTTATCCATTCATCACTGTTGTTGGACATTTGCTTGTTTCCACCTTTTGGCTATATGAACAGTGCTCCTATGAATATTTATGTACAAATATATTTTGAATACTTGTTTTCAATTCTTCTGGGTTAATGCTGGGGAGTAGAGTTCCTGGGTCATATGGTAACTCTACATTTACCTTGTTGAGGAACCTCCAAAAAGGTATAGCTTGAACATTTCAAAGCCCTTCCAGGCTTTCAGTGGGTCTATTGTTTGCCCGAATAGTTACTTTTTGCTCCAGGCAGCAGCAGCTGGCTCATCTGGTTTTCAGTGTTTTGGGGGAAACTCTTCTGCTTAACCAGTCCACCCTGAGCACTCTGTGTTAGATAAAACAGAGGGAAGCCCTTGCTTCTGCCTTTGGTCACAACAGATAGATGCATTTTCTGAGAACAAGGTCTAGTCTGCTTCCTCAGAAATCAGGTACTCCCATTGGGAATATGAGCTGCTATTTTCGAGTCTACTGCAGTTCCAGGGGAATAGGACTAGGTTAAATTAGACTGAGTGATGCTCTCCTACCCAGATTCAGTCAACTTTCTCTTGGCTAAGCTTTTACTAGATTGTAAACGTTTGATTATCTCCCAGAGATCAGTAGGGTTGGTTTGACATTTTTTTGGTCAGGTTTGTTTGTTTTGGAGGGACAGACTCCAAGAGTTTCCCATCCTACCATTTTCTCTGTGTAAGTTTTCTAAAACTCTAATAATTTCTGTCCTGGAGGCCTAAAATGACAGCAAAGTGTATCTCTTGTCCTGGACTGACTGATGAATCACCTCCACCCCTCTGACTATGGCTGACAGTTTATACCAAGGTGACTGATAATTTCTCCAGGTCAGTTAACAGCCCTTGGTTTTTCATCACATTCCTCAGAGTTTATATATGAAGACCTTTAGATGTTAATTTGATGCCAGTAATACTTTGTTTTGCTGTTTTCAGTTGGTTTAAGGTCAAAATGAGATTTTTCTCATTTTGAGATTTTTCTCATTTTGAGACTTCCTAAGTCAATGTGGTTGTCAAGGACTTGGTTCTCCCATTGTAATGTCTTCATCTTTCTTAGTGTATCCTATATAATGAGATTAATATTCCTAGGCATAGTTCCAGTCATGGCATTTACCTACACAAAACGTTTTTAAAACTTTTGAAAAATAAGAGAAAAAGGATGACTTGTCATAGATAGATATTGAAATGAACAATGTGCTATGGAACTTAAGATGACTTATCAATGGCTAAGAAATAGGCAGAAAAACCAGTGAAGCAGCAAGGAAAGTGAAGAAAAAACTTAGGTGCTTGTGCAAGTTTTGCACAAGAGTTTACCTTTCAAATCTATGGGGAAATATATAAGAAAAAGGAATATGTATATTTTATACAATGGGGCAGATGGATTTGAGACTCATGTAAGAGATCATGGAGTACTAAAAATAGATACAATATCAAGTTGTTTTGTCCTGGGGAGGCAAAGAACTTTCTAAGTATAACTTTTAAGGCAGAAATCATAAAGAAAATATATGCATGTGTTCAAATTTTTAAAAAATATAACTTTTATTTATTTTTTAAAATATTTTATTTATTTATTTATCTTTAGAGGGAAAGGGAATGAGAGAGGGAGAGAAATATCAATGTATGGTTGCCTCTTGTGTGTCCCCTGCTGGGAACTGGCCTGCAACCTAGGCATGTGCCCTGACTGGGAATTGAACTGCAGTTGTTTGGTTCGCAGGCCCGTGCTCAATCCACTGAGCTATACCAGCCAGGGCCATTTTTTTTTAAATTTTATATAGTAAAATTATATCATAAAGTTAAAAGGCCAATTACAAATTTTGAAAACATATTTGTATATGTAAGAAAAAGACATAGAAGAAGGTCTCAGATATAGATAGGTATATATATTAAATATACATAATCAAAATAGAGGATATATTTATATCTACATATAAGAAGGAAAAGGCGTATTTACTATTACAAAAATTATTTAAAGAAATGGCCAAAATTCCATAAAAGAGAATAAACAAAGAGCAGTAAACAATACAAAGAAATGTTCAGTTTTATTAGTAGTGAAAAAAATGAAAACAATATATATGGCAATGAAATGCCATTTCCATTGATTAAATGAGAGAAGTAAAAAAGAATGATAATGTCCTGTGTGGAAAGGTAGCTGATATTTCTGAAAAATAATGCAACTAGGTGCATCAAAGATTTTAACAGAATCGTACCATTTTACCTGGCACTTTACACTTATGGTTTATATTCTAGTAAATAATTATTAATGTATGCACAGATTTAGCTATGATGATGTTAATGGGATTGCAGGCTAATTATAATATAGAAAATTTGAAGAATTCTAAAAGTTGAACAATTGAAATTTAGTTTGATCTTCTGTGAAATGTACACACAATGGTATAATATCCAGGAGGGAAGCAATGGGGGAAAAGGTACAAGGAATAAATAGCATAAATGGTAGATATAAAATAGACAGGGGGAGGGTAAGAATAGTATAGGAAATATAGAAGACAAAGAACTTATATGTACAACCCATGGACATGAACTAAGAGGGGAGGAATGTGAGTAGGAGGATGAGTGTGGGGTGGAGGGGAAAACAGAGTGGGGGAGAAATGGGACAACTCTAATAACATAATCAATGATGTGTTTTTATTAAAATATGTTTGTAGTATATTAAGAAATAAGTAGGTTACAAAATACTCTACTCACTAAGACAGTAAGGCCATTTTTTTGTTTAAAAAGTATATATTTATCTATACTATTAAATATATTAAATTATCACATGCTTTTTTCTTTTAAGTATTTTTTATTGATTATGTTATTGCAGTTTTCCCAAAATTTCCCCATTTATCCCTTCTCCACCCTGCCCCTCCAACCCTCCAGCATTCTTCCCCACCTAATTCATGTCCGTGGGTTGTGCATATAAGTTCCTTGAGTCCTCTGTTTCCTATACTGTTTTTTATCTCTCCCCATCTATTTTATGCCTACTAATTATGCTTCTTTTTCCTTGTAACTTTACCCCCGCCCCATTCCTCCCTTCTTCCTCCCCACTGAACTCCCTCTGTGTGATGTCCATTTCTCTGATTCTGTTCCTGTTCTGGTTGTTTGCTTAGTTTTTGTTTTCATTGTGTTTCTTTTCTTTTAGGTTCATTTGTTTATAGTTGTGAGTTTGTTGTCATTTTATTGTCCATATTTTTTATCTTCTTTTTCTTAGATAAGTCCCTTTAACGTTTCAGATAAGGGCTTGGTGAAGATGAACTCCTTTAACTTGTCTTTATCTGGGAAACACTTTATCTGCCCTCCCATTCTAAATGAAAGCTTTGCTGGATAGAGTAATCTTGGATGTAGTTCCTTGCCTTTCATGACTTCAAATATTTCTTTCCAGCCCCTTCTTGCCTGTAAGCTTTCTTTTGAGAAATCAGCTGATAGCATTATGGGAACCCTTTTATAAGTAACTGTCTCCTTATCTCTTGCTGCTTTTAGGATTTTCTCTTTGTCTTTAATCTTGGATAACTTAATGATGATGTGCCTTGGTGTGTGCCTTTTTGGGTATAACTTCTTTGGGACTCTCTGAGCTTCCTGGACTTCCTGGAAATCTATTTTCTTCACCAGATTGGGGAAGTTTTCCTTCATTATTTGTTCAAATAAGTTTTAATTTCTTGCTCCTGTTCTTCTCCTTCTGGCACCCCTATAATTCAGATGTTGGAACATTTCAGGTTGTCCCAGAGAATCCTTAGCCCCTCTTCATTTTTTTGGATTCTTGTTTCTTTGTTCTGATCCAGTTGGATGTTTATTTCTTTCTTTTGTTCCATATTGTTGTTTTGAACCCTGGTTTCCTTCTTGTCACTGTTGGTTCCCTGAATTTTTTGCTTTATTTCATTTTGGGTATCTTTCATTTGTTCTTTCATTTTTTGACCAAGCTCAATCAGTTCTGTGAGCATTTTGATCACCAGGGCTATAAATTCTCCATCAGATAGATTGGCAATCTCCTCATTGCTTAGTTCTCTTTCTGAGGTTTTGCTGTGTTCTTTCATTTGGACCATATTTCTTTGTCTTGGTACAGCTGGTAGGTTATAAGGGGGTGGGGCCTTAAGTATTAACAGGGCAGGGCAAACCTCCTTGCTGCTCTGCAGCGCTGCCTGTGGGGGAGGGGCCAGAGAGGGAACAGTGCAGCTCACCTGCTAGTCTCTAGTGCACTTTCCAACAGACTCCTGTGCCAGACTGGAAGTATCTCCCACCCCGGCAACCCCAGCCAGTTCTGAGTCCCAGCTTTGCCCTTAAGTCAATCCCTCCCGTGCAGTTCTGCCAAGCTTGGCAGTCAGCCCCATGGCTCAGCCACCTCCCCACATGGCTTTCTGAGTCGGCCTGCTCGGTCTGCCTTATGGGTCTGGTTGTTCTGGTTGATTTTTTCTTTAATTCCTTGGTTGTCAGAGTTCCATGCAGTTTGATTTTCTGGTGATTTTGGTTGTTTATTTATTTTAGATTGGTTGTTATCCTCCTTTGGTTGTGCAAAGAGGTGAAGGGTTTCTACCTACCCCTCCATCTTGGCTGGAACTCTAGCACATACTTGTAAGTAAATGTACAGAAAAGTGTCTGTAAAAGTCAACTCTAAAATACATTTAAATGGACATGATCAAAGTGGTGTGCTTATGTGCTATACTTATATTCTATTTTTGCTCATTGTATATTCTGGTTATTTTTACAATATCTATTTATTATGTAATAAATTGAGGAAAAGTATTTGTTTAAAAAAATAAAATCCTGATAACATTCTACTGCTTGGGAATTAAGTGAAAACTCCAAGGAATGTCACTGAAGGCTGTGTGTTTCCAAACTACATTTTGAATTTTATTTTCTACTAGTTTCTCATACAATGAAATCGGATTAAAACCTTCTGTGGTTTTCCGTCACTCTTAGAGTTGAATTTACCTCAACTCTCTGCATAGACTTGGTGCCATCTGTCCTGCCTCCCTCTTCACCTTCACTTGAGCAAGTCTGCAGTTCTGCCTGTTCCACCACTGACCTGGCTCCTGTCAAGTGGCATGCCTGGCCAGGGCTCTTTCTCCACTCTTGATTTGCCTGATTCCTACTAGTCCTTTTCTTTTAATTGGTATATGATTGGCATGCAATATTCTGTTAGTTTAAAATGTACAAAAGAGTGATTTGGTATTTATATACATTACAAAATGATTCTCATGATAAATGATAAATGTAGTTACTGTCTGTCACCATACACAATTACAATATTATTGACTATATTTTCTATGATGTACATTAAATCCCCATGACTTGTTTCTTTTATAACTGGAAGTTTGTATCTCTTAATCCTTTTTACTTACTTTGTATCCCTCACCAACCCCTTCCCCTCTGTTTTTCCCCCTGTATCTCTAAGTTTGTTTTTGTTTTGCTACATTTGTTTATTTATTTTATTTTTTTTAATTACTGTTGTTCAGTTACAAACTTCTGCATTTTCCCCTTACCACTACCCCCTCCACCCCAGCCAAACCCACCTCCTTCCCTTGTTTCCACCCTTCCCCTTGGTTTTGTCCATGAGTCCATTATAGTAGTTTCTGAAAACTTTTCCCCCACTGTTTCTTCCCCCCTGCCCTCTGGCTATTGTTAGATTGTTCTTAATTTCAATGTCTCTGATTATATTTTGTTTGTTTTTTTCTTTTGTTGATTATGTTCCAGTTAAAGGTGAAATCATATAGTATTCATCCCCCACTGCCTGGCTTATTTCACTCAGCATAATGCTTTCCAGTTCCATCTATGCTGTCATAAAGGGTAGGAGCTCCTTTCTCTCTGCTGCACAGAATTCCATTGTGTAAATGTACCACAGTTTTTTGATCCACTCATTTACTGATGGGCACCAGCACTTGGCTGTTGTAAAGAATGCTGCTATCAACATAGGACTGCATAAGTTCTTTTGAATTGATGTTTCAGGCTTCTTAGGGTATATTCCCAGGAATGGAATTGCTGGGTCAAAAGGCAGTTCCATTTTTAATTTTTTGAGAAAATTCCATACTGTTTCCACAGTGGCTTCACCAGTCTTCATTCCCACCAACAGTGCATTAGGGTCCCCTCTTCTCTGCATCTGCTCCAACACTTATTTGTTGATTTTTTTATGATGGCCATTCTGACTGGTGTGAGGTGGTATCTCATTTGTGGTTTTAATTTGCATCTCTCTGATGGCTAGTCATGCTAAACTTCTGCATGGCTAAATAAAATAGCGTTAAAATGAAAAGAAAACCAACTATATGGGAAAACATATTTGCCAGTGATACCTAGGACAAAGGTTTGATCTTCAATATATATAAGGTAGAGTCACAGGACTCCACTCTAGGAAGACAAAAGAAAAAATTTAAAAATGGGCAAAAACATTGAACAGACACTTCTCCAAGGAGGACATACAGAGGGCCCAGAGACATATGTTTTGTTTTTTTTTAATTCCATGTTTTTTTAATTGAAATACAAGAAGTGTTTGTCTTTTTTGGTATGACTTATTTTATTTAGCATAATATCCTTGAGGTCCATCTGTGTTGCTGCAAATGGCAAGATTTGTTACTTTTATGGCACTGTATATATCTCACATCTTCTTTATTCATTCATATATCAAAGGACACTGCTATTTCCATGTCTTGACCACCATGAATAATGCTGTAGTGAATAAAGGGGTAAATATATCTTTATAAATACATGTTTTCAAATGTTTTGGGTAGATACCCAGAGGAGAGATTACTCAGTCATTTGGTAATTGTATTCTAAATTTTTGTGAGAAAACTCCATTGTGTTTTCCACCCCAAAATCAACTTAAATGAATCCAAAACCTAAATATAAAACCTGAAACAATAAAATACATAGCATAAAACACAGGTACTAAACTTGTGGACTTTAGTCTTGGAAAGTATTTTATGAATTTGACCCTAAAGTCAAGGGAAATAAAAGGAAAATAAACAAATAGGACTATATCAAACTAAAAAACTTCTTCAAAGCCAAAGAAACCATCAATCAAAGGCAATCAACTTTTGTTTGTCATTTCACACTCTCCAAGTGAGAAAAGATATTTGCAAACAATATCTCCCACAAGAGGTTAATGCCCAAAATATGTAAAGAACTCATACAACTCAACAACGACAGAAAAAAACCCAAATAATTCAATTAAAAATGGGCAGGCGACCTGAACAGATATTTTTCCCAAGAGTACATACAAATGGCCAACAGATCTATGAAAAGATATTCAATTTTTAATAGCTATTAGGGAAATGCAAATCAAAACTACAATGAGGTACTACCTCACACCTGTTAGAATGCCTATTATCAACAAGACAACTAATAACAAGAACAAGTGTTAAAGAGATTGTAGAGAAAAATGAAGCCTTATACACTGCTGATGGGAATGTAAATTGGTTCTTTACATATTTTGGAAATTAATCCCTTATAAGATGTATGATTTACAAATATCTTCTCCCATTCAGTAGGTTGTCTTTTCATTTTGTTGATAGTTTTCTCTACTGAGCAAAAGGTTTTTAGTTTGATGTAATTACATTTGCTTAATTTTGCATTTGTTGGTCTTGCCTGAGGAGAGTTGTCCAAAAATACATTGCTAAGATCATTGTCAAAGAGTTTACTGCCTGTTTTTTTCAAGAAGTTTTATGTTTTCAGGTCTTACATTCAAGTGTTGAATTCATTTGAATTTTTGTATATGGTGTTATACACTGTCCGGTTTCATTGTGCTCCATGGAGCAGTTCAGTTTTCCCAACACCTTTTATTGAAGAAACTGTCTTTTCCCATTGTATATTCTTGCTTGCTTTCTTTGTCATAGATTAATTGACTGTATACACATGAGTTTATTTCTGGGCTCTCTATTCTACTCAACTAATCTGTTTTTCCGTTTGGGGGCCAGTGCCACACTGATTGATTACTATAGTTTTATACTATAGTTTAAAGTCAGGTCATATGATGCCTTCAGTTTTGTTCTTTCTCAAGATTGTTTTGGCTATTCAATGTCATTTGTGGTTCCATGCAACTTTTAGTATTCTTTGTTTTAGTTCTGTGAAAAATGCTACTGGTATTTTGATTAGGATTGCATTGAATCTGTAGATTGCTTTGGGTAGTATAAAACTCTTAACAATATTAATTCCACTAATTTATGAATATGGTATATTTTCCCACTTATTTGTGTCATCTTTAATTTCTTTCATCAATGGCTTATTTTCAGAGTACACATCCTTGGTTAAATTTATTCCTGAGGATTTTATTGTTTTATGCAATTATAGGTGTGATTATGATCATTTCTCTGCTTCTCTTTTTAATAGCTCATTACTAGTATATAAAAACTTAATTGATTTATGTATATTATTTTGTACCTCTGACTTTACTGAATGCATTTATTAGTTCTACTACTTTTTTGATGGAGTCTTTAGGGTTTTCTATATATAGCATTTCCATATTTTTTGGACCATAAGACACACCTAGGTTTCAGAGGAAGAAAATAGGGAAAAATTGTGAAGCAAAAAATGTGGTAAAATATTTAATAACATAAATAACATAATATTTCACCAATGTAAATGTAAACAGAAATCAACAGCAGCATTAACAACCATTATTCCTCCTAAATTGCAGGGGGGGGTGCATCATATAGTCCAAAAAATATGGCATGTCATTTGAAAATAATGATAGATTTACTTCATTCTTTCCAATTCGAATGCATTTTTATTTATTTTTTTGCCTAATTTTTTTTTGTGGCTGGGACGTCCAATATTATGTTAAATAAAAGTGGTGAGAGTTGGCATCCTTATCTTGTTCTTGATCTTAGAGGAAAAGCTTTCAACATTTTTACCATTGAGTATGATGTTAGCTGTGGGTGTGTCATATATGGCCTTTATTATGTTGAGGTACATTTATTCTATACCCACTTTGTTGAGGGTTTTTATGAAAAACAGATGTTAGATTTTTGTCAAGTGCTTTTTTTCTGCATCTATTGAGATAGAGAATCATATGATTTATAGCCTTCATTTTGTTAATGTAGTATATTATGTTGATTGATTTGTAGATGTTAAGCATTCTTGCATCCCTGGAATAAATCCCACTTGATCATGCTGTATGATCCTTTCAATGTACTGTTGAATTGGCTAATATTTTGTTGAATATTTTTGCATCTATCTTCATCTGGGATACTGGTCTGAATTTATCTTTGTGTGCGTGTGTCTGTGTGTGTTGTTTTTCTCTGGTTTTGGCATCAGGGTAAGGCTGGCCTTAAAAAGTTAGTCTGAAAGTACTCTCAAATCTTCAACTTTTTGAAATAATTTGAGAAGAATAGATATAAATTCTTTGTAAAATATTTGGTAGAATTTATGTGTGAAGCCATCTGGTCTTGAACTTTTTTACTTTTATTTTTACTTTAATTGTTGTTGAAGTACCATTTTCTGTCTTTTACTCCCATCCCTGTCCACCGCCCCCCCCAAGTACTCCCCACCTTCCACCCATTTCCATCCGCCTTAGGTTTTGTCCATGTGTTTTTTATACTTGTTTCTGTGACCCCTTCCCCTTTTCCCCTGACATTCCCTCCCCTCTCCCTTCTGGTTACTGTCAGCCTGTTTTCTATTTCGATGCCTTTGGTTATATTTTGCTTGCTTGTTTGTTTTGTTGTTTAGGTTCCTATAAAAGGTGAGATCATATGGTATTTGTCTTTCACCACCTGGCTTATTTCACTCAGCATAATGCTCTCCAGTTCTATCCATGCTGTTGCATAGGATAGGAGCTCCTTCTTTCTTTTTGCTGCATAGAATTCTATTGTGTACATGTACCATAGTTTTTTGATCCATTCATTTACTGATGGACACCTAGGTTGCTTCCAACACTTGACTTTGTAAATTGTGCTGCTGTGAACATTGGGGTGCATAGGCTCTTTTGGATTGGTGTTTCTAGGTTCTTAGGGTATAATCCAAGCAGTGGAATAGCTGGGTCAAAAGGCAAGACCCATTTTTAGTTTTCTGAGAAAATTCCATACTGTTTTCCATAGTGGTTGTACCAGTCTGCACTCCCACCAACAGTGCACTAGGGTCCCCTTTTCTCCACAACCTCTCCAACACTTGTTGTTTGTTGCTTTGTTTATGATGGCCATTCTCACCGGTGTGAAGTGGTATCTCATTGTGGTTTTAATTTGCATCTCTCTGATGCCTAGCAATACTGAGCATCTTTTCATGTGTCTCTGGATCCTCTGCATGCCTCTTTGGAGAAATGTCTGTCCAAATCCTTTGCCCATTTTTTAATTGGGTTGCTTGTCTTCTTAGAGTGGAGTTGTGTATGTTCTTTATATATTTTGGAGGTTAAACCCTTGTCTGAGGTATCATTGGCAAATATGTTTTCCCATATGGTTGGTTCTCTTTTTATTTTAGTGCTGTTTTCTTTGGCCATGCAGAAGCTTTTTATTTTGATGAGATCCTATTTGTTTATATTTTCCTTTATGTCCCTTGCTCTAGGACACAAATCAATAAAAATGTTGCTGCATGAAATATCTGAGATTTTCCTGCCTATGTTCTCCTCTATGAGTTTAATGGTGTTCTGGCTTATATTTAACTCTTTTATCCACCATGAATTTATTTTTGTGTATGGTGTAAGTTGGTGCTCGAGTTTCATTTTTTTTTGCAGGTAGCTGTCTAGTTCTCCCAACACCATTTGTTGAAGAGGAATGGAATACCTTATATTTTTGTGGAGTATTTTATATTCCATTATTTATATTCCATATTTTAAATTCCATATTTAAAATATGTGAAATATTTTATATTCCATATTTTTATATTGCCCCCTTTGTCGAATATTAATTGACCATAGAGACTTGGGTTTATTTCTGGGTTCTCTGTTCTGTTCCATTGTTCCATGTGCCTGTTTTTATACCCGTACCAGGCTGTTTTGATTACAGTGGCCTTATAATACATTTTAGTATCAGGTATTTTGATCTCTCCTACTTTGCTCTTCTTTTTCAAAAGTGCAGCAGCTATTTGGGGTCATTTATGGTTCCATATAAATTTTTGAAGCGTTTGCTCTATGTTTGTGAAAAAAACCATTGGTGATTTAATAGGTATTGCATTGAATCTGTAAATTGCTTTAGGTAGTATGGACATTTTGATGATGTTAATTCTTCCAATCCATGAACACAGTGTATGTTTCCATTTATTTGTGTCTTCCTTGATTTCTTTCTTCA
>PVKM010002822.1:0-61814 GCA_004027735.1 Carollia perspicillata
CCAGGGCAAGATGTTGTCTTCATCCTGGCAGAGGTCTACCCTGTGACCATTAGTCAGTTCTGGCTACTGTCTTCTGTGGTCTTCGGGTTGCTGATTTTTGGGGAAAGGCTAGGTATCTGAGGGATGTATAGAGAGAGGTATGATTTCTAGAGCCAGGGTTTAAAACTAAATTTAATCAAAGCTGTAAGGACCCTTGGATTTACTCACAGTAGTCAATAGCTTATGCACTTCTGTCCAGTTCCTCCATACACAGAAGCCAACAATTAAAGTATGAATTGAAAAGAATAGGGACTTTGCTTTGCATTGCTTGACACTATCAATTTGTCAGAAGACCACGTCTACGTACTCTGACCCTGCCTGAGGCACTCGATGCACCTTCTGCATGAGCTTTCGTATCTGGAGCCCTGAAGTGATCTCAAGTGTCAAGAGTCGGATGAGAATCAAGAGCCGAAACACTTCCACGTTGCTCCTGATGGATATTGCCTATAGGTTGGTAGAGGGCATAAAGGTGATCATTTGTGGAGTAGGTTAAGTAGCTCTGTCTTATTTTCAATATATGTGAATATTGGTCCAGGAAACTCAAGTTTACAATTTATTTAGGAATAATCTTTAATATGTGAAAACTCAAGGAATCATGTCCTGGTTATTTGAAAGTTCTATGGAAAACCTATTTTGTTTATATTTGTTCTAAAACAAAGTTGATTTGTTATATTAGTATAAATAGTATAACAAAGGAGATTGAATCTTGGGTAATTACGGATCTCAGACTGTCTCAGAACATTCATTCTGGGCAAGAGTTCTCACATACAGAATTTAAAAATATGGACAAGTAGGTACAGGAGGTGAGATTGAGTGTATGTTAGAATAAGATTAAGGGTCTATAAATGGCCTTTTTTGGATAAATATGTAATTAAGCTGTTAAAACTTTTTTGAGACATCCTTTAAAGTTACTTAGAACTCTTACCTTTTATACAACAGCCTTTTAAGTTGACACAGACCCTCCTTTAAGTTTAAAGAAAAACGAGAGGCAAGCCGTGCAAAAAGTTGGAATGAAATAGAACGTTAGCTCACACATTGAGCTCTTAAACATCAAGGTTTATTTTTTAGATTAAGTTTTTGATTGGAAGGTTTGGGTCTGGCTTATTTATAGTGTTTCGAATGTGTGTGGATGTTCTATGAATGTGAATTTTGCCTAGAGCCTCTGTCAATAGCTGCAGTCAAATGTATATATACATATACGTATATATACATATACGTATATATACATATACGTATATATACATATACATATACATATACATATACATATACATATACATATATATATATATATGCTGAATTTCTATTCTAAACCTCCTTGTTTAAAAAAATATATATCTGCTTCCATTCTGTTTAGGAAAGGAGACATACACTGGAGATTTTTTTTCATGCTGTTATAATGAACTCCTTTTTTCCCCCTAATAATGGGGAATTGAAATGGTATAGGTAAGGAAGTCTATCGACCCTGAATCTATTTTAGTTGTGAATATCAATACCTTTCCTTACGAAATATTTATAAGGTCTAATAATGTACAGGAAATTTTAAAAATAACCGGAGTTAATTTACAGCATTTTCTCACTGATTCTCTGTCCTGTGCCTGAGGTATTCCCAAGCAACCCGGCGTTCCAGTCAGTTTTGGTGGAAACGTGGCCTTCCTCACAGGACCTCAGTGCTCTGAGGGAGCTATCTCACCATCCATGCGTTTCGTTTGTGGTAGAAACCTCAGTCATTCTTTTACTCTTACCTTATCGTATGGGTACCATTTTATTTTAAGCGTATCTGTTCGAATGTTTTCGCTCTTCTTTACCCACCACTGTGTCTTCCTCGTTCAAATTTCTTTGTTTCTTGTCGAGACTGTTAAAACAGACTACTAACCTGACCCCCCTGTTTCCCTTCCAACTGTCACTAGAGCTCTCCCCTAAACCACTGACCTGACCATGTCAGAAACATGTTTAATATCTTTGTGATAAACCTCTCATCTCAAGTTGCCTACAGAGTAAAGACGAAGTTTCTCGGCGTGTTATAGGCTCTTCACAACCCGGAGCAAACCTACGCTTTCTCCCCTTGTGTTTTATTGTCGTTTTTGTTTTTCCTTGAAGAATTACATGACAGTTTTACTATTCAAACATTGTAGAGGTAAATAATGTATTTTCTCTACTAATGCAAGCCTTTCTCATCCGTACACTTAGAGTAAGAATAGTATCTGTTTTATACTGGATATAAGTTAATAGATGTGCATAAAACATTTAGGATAGTAATACACACAGTACTCTGCAATTTACTTTTTTAACTTAATACATTTTGGTTAACTTTCAAGGTCACTACATGTAGATCAAACTTATTTTTTATAATAGTTCCATAATATTCATGGTCTAGGTGAGCCCTAATTAAATTTTTCCCTTAAAAAAAGATTTTATTTATTTTTAGAGAGAGGGTAAGAGAGGGGGAAAGAGGGAGAGAAACATCAATGTGTGGTTGCTTCTCAAGTGCCCCCAACTGGGGACCTGGCCCACAACTCAGGCGTGTTTCTTGACTGGGAATTGAACTGGCCACCCTCTGGTTCACAGGCTGGCACTCAATCCATTGAGCCACACCAGCCAGGGCAAATTTTTCCTTTTTTGATGGCCATTCCTGAGCTTTCTCTTTTTATACTATCAAATTTATACAATAAATAATTTGTGTCTAGAGTCTATCACCAGTTATAAACTATGCTAAAAAAAAATGTGTTACCAGAGCCAGAAAAGAGAAATCAGTGAATACAAGAGAACCTCTAGAATTAACTAGCAGTACATGTAAGAATTTAGTGTAAGATAAAGTTGACATTTGAAATGAGCAGCAAGTGAAAAAAACAATTCAATAAATAGTCCTGAAGACTTGTTTCAATTGTCGTGTATGGAGGGAGTTCAGTTCTCTTCCTCACACCATTGAACGCCCCTGTCTTCCCCTTTGCCTGTGATCCTCTGGCGCAGTGATCTTTAACCAGTGCGCTGCAAGAATGTTGAAAACGTGCACTACCTGACTGCTTAGTCAGGGCGCCAACTCTTTTCTCTCATACCGTCAAATAGAAAAATGGCAACAGCCAGCACAGCAATAGCCGTTTAGTACAAGTGAGTCAAAGCTATAGCTAATTTTTTGTCAGACTGGCCGAAAGTATAATGTGTTTTTTGATGTGCTGCAGAATTTCAGTACGTAGTTTATGTGTGCCATGAGTTGGAAAAACTTGAAAATTGCTGCTCTAGTCTAGAGACCATGCATTTCACCCATTCCAGACAATGTTTCTCCCCGTATGCTACTCCAAGAAGGGGAGACAGTCTGAGAGTCTGATTTAGATTTTCTAGCAATGCTGTTGGAAACTTCAATATTTCGTTCCTTTTTATTTCTGAGTAGTACCCCATGGCATGGATATGTAGACGGTTTGTTTATCCATTTGCCTGTTAATGGATATTTGGGTTGTTTCAGTTTGGGGCTATTATAAATTAAATAAAGCTGTAATGAGTATTTTCTATATAAGTCTTGATGTGGACATATGCCATTATTTCTCTTGACTGAATACCTAGAGCGAAATGGCTGGATCACAGGGTAGGTGTATATTTAACTCTTTAAGAAATGGCTGAACTTTTCCCCAACATGGTGGTACTATTACGAGTGCACCTGCAGTGTGTGAGTTGTAGTTGATTTATAGGGCCATGAACATTGGTTTTTTTTAGTCTTTTTAATTGCATTCTCATGGTAGTGTCTCATGATTTTAATTTTCATTTCTCTAAAGACAAATGATGTGAGCACCTTTTCATGTTCCTACTTGCCATCTGTATGTCTGCTTTGTTGTATCTGTTCAAATCTTTGCCCACTTTTAAATTAGATTGCTGATTTCCTTACTAGTGCAATTGGGGGTTTAAAATTCTATTCCAGATCAAAGAATATGTTAGAAAATGTGATTTGCAATTTTTTCTTCCAGTTCATCTCTTTTTCATTCTCTTAATAGCATCTTCGAGGGGCAGACACTATTCATTTTGATGAAGTCTGATTTGTCAAATTTTCTCATGGAGTTTGTGCTTTGGGTGTCATATCTAAGAAATCTTTGCTTAACTCAAGGTCACAAAAAATTTTCTCTTACATTTTCTTTGTAGAAGTTTTATGGTGTCAGGTTTTACTTTGTAAATCTATGATTCATTTCAAAGTTATTTTCTGTATATGATCTGACAAGGTATGGATCAGGACACTTTTTATCTATTGTGGCCTGAGGACATTCATTTTTCCCAGAACACTTTTTTTGATAATTCATTTCTTCAATGAATTGCCATGGCGCCTCAGTCAAAATGGATTGGATGTGTGTGTAGGTCTAAATTGACTTTCTATTCCTTTATCTGCTCTGTTGATCTGTCTTAGCTTTAAGACCATACTATCTGTCTTGTTTACTAGAGCTTTATCATTCTCTTACAGTCAGGTAGTGCCCATTCACAATCACGTGGATGGACCTAGAGGGTACTGTGCTAAGGAAATAAGTCAGACAGAGAAGGACAAGTACCCTGTGATTTCAATTGTATGTGGAACCTAAAGAACAAAATAAAGAAAGGAAGCAGGCTCGTAGCTATAAAGAGCAAAGTGAGGGTTGCCAGATTGGATGGGTTGCGGGTGGGGGTGTTGGGTGGAAAAGGTGAAGGATTAAGAAGCTACAAAGTAGTCATGGGAGTGTCAAGTACATCACAGGGAATGTAGTCAGTAATATTGTGATAACCGTGTATGGGGCAGGTGGGTACTAGACGTATCAGGGGGATCACTTCATAAATTATGTAATTGTCTAACCACTATGCTGGACATCTGCAACAAATATAAAATAATATTGAATGTCAACTTGAAAAGTAAAAAAAAGTTTATCCTTTCAATTAACATTCGAGTAAGTACATTCCATTCGTTTTTATTGTCTGCCCCACCTTAATTTAAGTCAGTTATGATCTCTCATTCAGAATAGCTCCTTACTTCTCCTCAGAGAAGCCTGTGTGTTCTCTGGTGCTTCAGTGATCTGACTACTTTGTAATCGCTATTATATGTCCATCTTCCCCATTAGGCTCTGTTCTTGTAAAGAAGGACCTTGAGTTACGATTTTGCTTAGTTTGCCATGTGACGTGCAGTGGGGGGACGATAAATACTTTGTGAATACATGAATTAGCTTGTCACTAGGTGTTAGTTTTGATGGCTTTGAGATCATCAGGAACATTAGATAAAGTCTTTTATTTTGGCCTACTTCTGGAAGAGGGTCTTTCAATGCCTTATTTATTCAGAAGCTACAAATAGTTTCCATAATTTTAGTTGTGAAGGATAAAATGGACTTTTGTATAGTTATATATCATCTCCAGAGTATTCTTCCTAATGTAAAAATATCCTAAAAATTCTTCAAATCATTGCCATCTCAGTGAATGAGTGTTAAAAGGGAAAAGACAGATGTCATAAATCTTTATTCTTTAGTATATAATACAGTAGCTGAATTTTAATTGCTTCCAATACTTAAGTAATGATGTAAATAAGGAAATGTATGTCGGGGGCCCGTATTTGCTAACAATTTCTGAAGTTAGTTATATTCTCTAATAATTTCCCTGCATCAAATAAATGAGGATTTTGTTCCGAGGGCGGGGTGTGTGAAAGATGGCGGCCATTTTGCAGGTGACCGGGAGCTTCCTCTGGGAGACCTGCTGCTGGCGGTGGGACCCTCAGGCGACTTTGTGTTTGAAAGCACCGTCCTGCCTAACGTTAACTCTGCGCTTGTGCTCTGTTTGCAGCATCTGGCGAGGCCCCAATGTGAACTGCACAGACAGTTCGGGTTACACTGCTTTACACCATGCGGCCTTAAATGGACATAAGTAAGTGCCACTTATTTGGACTGGAATCCTTGTATTTAGTTACATGTGATGAAGTTAATTGTGTCTGATGATAGTTGTCTCATGTTGCCCTAA
Source organism: Carollia perspicillata (assembly GCA_004027735.1). NCBI lineage: Eukaryota > Metazoa > Chordata > Mammalia > Chiroptera > Phyllostomidae > Carollia > Carollia perspicillata. The sequence goes on from PVKM010002822.1 coordinate 5,989, forward strand.
GTCCCCTGGGCTTCCATGAGTTTGGAGAGGCATCAGGTAGCAACACCTGCAAGTTAAACGTGGTAGCAATGTTGCTGAGGATGATTATGTACAGAGTATAAACTGAGAGAATTGCTCTGAGATCATCAGATGTCACCCAGGGAGAGGGAAGGAAGTGACAGGACATGTCACTCACGTGTAGCTTTGGGGAGGGGTGGGATAGAGCCATTTAATACCACCCTACCTTTGGTGTCTTCACCTAACATGGAATTATTCACTAGAAGTAAAATCTTAATTGATTCTTGCTATTATGAGCCATGAGTGCTTTTATGAACCACTTCAGAATCCTTCAAATTTAGCTAAAATGCCTTTTTTTTGCATTCATGATGGCCTTTCTGGTTTTAAACTTGTTTAACCTACAGAATTATGTTTCAAATAATGTGATAGTATACAGTACGAAGAATGAAATCATGTGTAACCATAGCAACCATTTCATTTCCAGTGTTTTAGCTGGGTAACCTTATGGTTTAGTGACAGAGTCAAAGTGGGAGGTGTCCTCTGGATGATTCAGATGTTCTGTCCTTCCCCATCAGAAAACAGTGACACTTTTCATGTGTCTCTTCCTCCTATATTTTCTTTGTTCTAATAATTCAATTTGGTCTTCCCAGATCAGGACTATTTAATTTCACTTCAGTTTTTCACATGTGGTAATTACTGCCTTGAAAATGTCACTTATCTTTTGCCCTGACCGCTGTGAGTCAGCTGGGCATTGTCCAGCAAAGCAAAAGGTCACTGGTTGGACTCCCGGTCAGGGCACATGCCTGCGTTGCAGGCCCTCCCCTTTGCGCTTGTGCAAGAGGGGACAGATCTGTTTCTCACATCGACGTTTCTCTCCCTATCTTTCTCCCTCCCTTCCCCTCCCTCTAACAATAAATACATAAAATCTAAAAGAAATTAATATAAAAAGTGCGACTTACCTTTTGCTTTCCCACCTAAAATTTAATTTTTACTTTGAATTGAGACACAAGGGACTTAATCATACTTGATCACATTTTATGATCCTAAAGTTCTCACTCAAGAAACTTATCATATTTATTATTATTTATCACTATACCTTTTTAATAATAAAACTTATTGCATAAGTTTAAAATTATTATTCTCTTTAAAGAGCCATCTGAATTATATAAACTATCATACTTAATGTTTCATCACTTGGATTCTTAGTATCAGAATTTCCAAATTACATTTTTTTATCCACTCCCTTTTCTGTATCATCTTATGTCATCTAACTTAGAACCATTTTATTTTTCCAGGTCTTTTTCAACTAGTAGAGCAGAAGATGTGTACAGATCCTTACAATCTGAATATTTTTCTTTGTGCCTGGGTCATTAGGAACAAAGCCAAATTAGATCAGCCCGAGGTATATGACGCTGATGGCTTCTTTGGCATCTTAGGTTTGGATTCCCTGAAGCTCCAGTTGGGATCACAAGCTGGCAAATAACAGACAAAAGATCTCAGGCCTGACCATTTGACCTATACTACTTTTCTTTTTTTCTCTCAGAGTGGCAGTATAAGCACTTCTCAAAATAATGTTGTCCCAAAATGGATTAGCATTCACATCCCTCCTTGATCTGAAATGCTTAGTAAATGTTATTGATTTATCCATAATGGCTTAAGAAGTTCTAGCCATTGAGGTATGTTTCCCTGTGGTCTAATTATGGCCTAATGCGCAATTTTTAGTTTCTGTTGGTTACATACAAAGTGAAGCCAATTTAAGTGAATTGAAGGGCATTCATTAAGATCATCACAAAGAGATTGGGGATTTTACTGGATATTTTTTTAGGATCTCTTTAATTGCAGATACTCCTTGAGAATTCTGTATCTCTGCTTTGCCTAACTGAAGATCTCATTTATCTTTTCTTTTTAACACTCTCTAGAGAGATTTTACTTGATGCCATTCTATAGGCATTGGAAAAAAAGCAGGAAGTTTCTAATCCTGTTTCATCTCTGCTAGTTATATGACCTCGAGCCATTTAATTAACCTCTCTAGGCCTCAGTTTAATGTACTGAATATAGAAACTGGATATTTTTCCTTGTTTCTCCCAGTTATACTATTTTATACTATACTGTTTTAGTACTATTTGTGGGTCAGTTGTGCACTAAGGTGCTACAACTCTGAAATCTGGATTTTCTTTTTTGGGTTTTTTTAAAATTTTATTTTAATTGTTATTCAAGTACAGTTTTTTTTGTCTTTTACTCCTGTACACCCCCACAGTGCTCCCCACCTCCCTCCCATTTCCACCCCCCTTAGTTTTTGTCCATGTGTCCTTTATACTTGTTCCTAAAATCCCTTCCCTTTTTCCCCCTGAAATTCCCTCCCCCCTCCCCTCTGGTTGCTGTCATCCTGTTTTCTATTTCAATGTCTTTGGCTATATTTTGATTTTCATCTAGAGTATAAGATTGCTTTATTTTAAATCATTGAAATTATCCATGGACTTTTAAAATTAGAGATAATTTATTCTGTCCTACCATCCTCACTTCCCTCATTTATAGATGGAGAAACAAGGTCATTCTGGATAAGTGCCTGAGTGGCCACTTAGATATGAGGTGGGGTTATGTCTAGTCTAGACTCCAAGTGTTCTAGTTCAAAGTGTATGACTTTGCCCGTGCTCTGCATTCTTCCCCTTTTGTGGCTGTTTGCACATCAATTTCTGAAACTCTTGCTGGCTTTTCTCTGTCACATTATGTATTTCTGGGCTGCCTCCCTTAATCATCAACTGCTGTTTTCAATAGTAAAATTAATGGAATGCTAATTTTACTGTTGTCTTAAGAAAAGATATTTGAAGGAGAAAAAAATGTCATAAATATATCTCGGAGCCAGAGAAGAATGGTTTTTCTTTTCTTTGTCTTTGCTATTTTTGCTTAGCATAGGTAATGAACAATTATGTTGTATTCTTTCCAAGGAAGCCTTAGCAGTCAGCACAGAAACACATCATTTCCATGTTTGTTGCTATTGTTGTAGCCATTGGCTCTATATTGTTTCCATAAGCATTATGATTTCTAGGCTACAGTTTATGGAATCATAGAGCTAGAGGTAATGTTACAGGGTCCCATAGTTGATTCTTTTGCTTTGAACACAGGCTTTTTTTCCTGCTGCCAACCTATTATCTAAATACTTTATACTGTATATTAAGCCCATTTTTTCTTATTTTGTATGTTTTAGTGGTTGCATTTCTTTATTAACACTAGTTAGTCCATAGTGAAGCAGTATTTTATACCCAAAATACATTATTTTAAATTGGACAGTTAATCTCTGCTTAGCCATATCAATACACAATAGAAAATATACACTATTGATGATTTATTGGGTTATTTGTAATTGCATATTAGAAAGTTATTACCTTCAAATGATACAAAAATTATGGTCAGTGGAGAAAAGTCCACTAGCAACAATATAGATAGGTTATTTCAGTAGATAGGCTACAGGCCTATCTGTTATCGGCTCTCTGTTTTAATATGGAGAATCCATTGTCTATCTCATGTATTTCTACATTCTCTTCTGAACAGTAATTCATTAACCAGTATGGGGGAGGAAGAAATTTTACTCTACCATTCCATATTCTTCTGGCTCATCTAATAATCAGATCAACATGAGACAAATTATTAACAAGAGAAAATAACCAAACTTACTGCACAAATATGTATTGGAACCCCACATATGTGAGAGGCTCAAAGACAGAAGGTTGAAGTGAAGTCTGTGTGGCTTTGGGCTAAGGCTGGTGTAAGTGCCTGGGGCTTCAGAGGGGAGGGAGGTCATAGGCAGGATGATAAGAAGAGCAGACAATTCAGTAAGCAGAAGTTTGCTCTGCCTTACTGATAGATCGTAAGTTATTTCTGGTAGTAATTCTTACTACAGATACATCCCCTAATTTAAATTATTTAAATTTGCCACTTTATTGCCATTAGGGAGAAGTAAATCTTCAAGAAAGTTTGAAATCAGCAGAGCCTTCATGAATTTGAGAATTTCATTAGTTTTGTTAGTATTATATTTATATAATGATGATTTGCACTTATTTCAAAGTGCTTTTGACTACGAACAAGCAAGGGAGGATGGAACAAAATAAATGTGTTTGGTAGTGATTTAATTGTAGGGAAACTTGCTGTTGTGGTAAAAAAGAATTAAATTTTGAATTTTCCCAATTAGTTTAATTTCACTCAGGCCATATATTGAAACTTCTTAAACAACACTTAATATTAATCAGCAGTATCTTTGTATCTATCAGAAAATGAAACAAATTAAATATAGTAACAAAAATCAGTACTTTAAAATACCTATTTTTACCCAAACTTATATATATTAGCCTCAATCTGCAAAATGTTGCAGTGATTTAAATTGGATTATTATTAAATTTATTTGCTATTTTATTTAGCTTCTGGGAAATGAAATTATTTTTCCTATGATCCCATCAATCACATTTACTTTAAAATTTTATATCATTTCTTACTTATCAAATGCTGCATGTAAGAAAAAGTACCAGCTCTGGCTGGTGTGGCTCAGGGAATTGAGTGCTGGCCTGTGAACCAAAGGGTCACCAGTTCGATTCCCTGTCAGGGCACATTCCTGGGTTGCAGGCCAGGTCCCCAGTTGGGAGCATTTGAGAAGCAACCCACATTGATGATTCTGTCCCATTCTTTCTCCCTCCCTTCCCCTCTCTCTAAAAATAAATACCTAAGTAAAACCTTTTTTAAAAAAGAAAAAGTACCATTTTATGTTTAAGATAAATAGGGATTACTCCTCCACTTGCTATTCTATAGGCATTGTTCATCAATATAACTTAATATTTTATATTAGATAGCCAAGCATACTCAACATCTTTATTTGTTGATACCTCCAAAGTATATAACATGCAACTTAAATAAAAATTAGGAAAATATTGATTTGGTGGGATCCTAGTGTTAACTACTCATCTAGTGTAGATACTATAGGAAGGATCTGAAATTTAATTTGAATGAGTCTGTATAAAAGACACCCGTGTAATTCATATTACATGGAGTATACTTAGATGCAGCAGAAGAAACATTAATGACAACTCGTTATTATGATTCAGCAAGCCAGGCACTTACTTAATTAGAGATATAACTTTATATTTCACACATACATTTTTACATTAGAAATCTGAGACCATCCAGTTCTGTGCCTCATCTCTGAGTAAGATGAAAAGCTGAACTTAAATAAAAATTTAAAAATAGGTTTATACTTAAAAATGAACAAATTTAATAAAGTGAATAATTTTTAAAAAACTTAAATAAAAATAATAGTATTGAATTAGAATCTCATTGTTTACCAAAGACCATTGCATAAATATACATGTCTTTTTTTTTAAATTTAGATATTAGATAATGGTATAGGCATGGAAAAATATTTTCTTCTTCCTTTCTAGGTTATTTGGCTGGTCTAATAATTAAGTTGATGTAAGAGAGATTAACAGGCAGAAAAACAAATTTAATGACATATGTACAGGAGGTCCATAAAAATATGAGACCCAAAAGGCAGCCAGGTAATTGAGGCTCCTATAGCACCTTGAGCTGAACAGGGGGTGGAGGTCTGGAGATACACGGGGGAGGAAGGCCATTTACACGGAGGCAGGGGAGGTGTTTGGAAAACAAAGGTTGCCTTGTTTTGCAGAAGAAGATTCTTAGGTCAAAAGGTATCTTTGGTAATAGCTCACTTTTTGGTTTAGGCCCCCTTTCCAATTCAAATTTAGGGAGTTGAGAGGTTTTCCTGAATCTGTTGGATTTTAATAACCTTTAACTCAAAATAATACACAATATAATACACAATATATACAAAGTAATACACGATGTAAATGATCAGTGAGTTAGTTTTTTCATTATATCTTAAATCTTTCTGACAAATAAAGAATGAATGCATATCACATACATTATTATTTCTGCAAAATAATTCTTTTGAAAAAAAAGATTCTTTTCTGCAAAAAAAAAGCCTCCAAAAAATGAGCTAAAGAACAAATGAAATTCTGAATGAGAGTGAAGGAAAATAGGATTGATGATCTTGTGAAACTTTCCTCTTTACCCTTTGAATGGAAATGCTCTTAGAAGTTTCAGAATATATATATTTTAGTTTTCTTAGGCATAAAAATAAAATTCAAACCCTTCATATATTTATCTTTCTCTAATACATAAATTCAGAGAAGGCTATTTTGTGGTAGGAAAAATTCTACCTTTTGGATCCAGGTATTTAATTTAACTGTGTTTCCTTTGGTATTATTTTGTATTTTATTTAAATTTTGAAATACATCTGTTAAAAAAAAGTTGCTCAATATTGCAGTCGTCTGCTTTAAGAACAGTGATCAAGTGTGTGAAATTTTACAGTCATATCTATTTCTCATTTAATTCACACCTCAACCGCTTGAGACTGGCGAAGAGATGTAGAATTTAAATTCTATTTCAACAATATCTGAGAGACAGGTAGAAGTTATTTGATTTACCCAAAGAAACCAAGTTAGTAAGTAGTAGAGAGTTGGTACTTCAGACCAGACCTTCTGATTTTTATCTGCTTTTACTATTCATAGGTATTGAATCCTTTTTACCTCATTACAGTTATTTATCTCAGAATGGAAGGCCGTATATAATAACTCTTACATGGCCCAGGCAAGGAGAAGTATATGAATTGGACAACCTTCAAGTGTCTTTCTGATTTGCAGATTCTTTTCTGCAAAGTTGATTTCCTGGAAGGCCTTTTCACTTTTACAGGATTTTAATTTTACTTGGGGCAAGAACTAATATTTGTATAGTGCTTTACTATTTATCAAATGGCTTCTGTTCTGATCTCATTTAAAAATCTCACCAGTCTTGACTAGTAGGCATTATTTTTATTGCAATATCCCCCACAGAAAAGAAGAAGAAAAATGAGGCTAAATATTTTTTAAGGTCATATTATTAGGTAGTTTGTAGAGCTTGGACTCAAATTCAAATTTTCTAAAACAAGATGTAAAATAATACTGGTTTTTAAATAGAATTTTAAAAAACTTATTTTCTCTGAAATCTTAATAGAAAAATTGAGGACTCCTTGGAACTTCCTAAATATTTCAACCACATATTCTTGGTTATTTCATCATGATTTCATGCCTTTATCAGTTAAGTCCAATGTTCCAAGTGTGCGGAAGGAAAAATAATTTTCACTCTTTCTACGCTCTTGGCTAAGACTTCCTCTTTCACACTCCCTCCCCTCATAATAAAAAGACAGAGTAACAGGAAGGAAAGAAAACAGAAGCCTAATAACATGTATATTTCCTGTGTATGTGCTAGAGACCCAGGGAGACTGAGTAACTCCCCGGACATGTCCAAGCCACCACCTCAAATACCATTCCCAGCTAAGGGCAAAAGAAGATGTTGGGGAGTGAGGGGGAGGCCAGTTACAGGAGGATGTCAGAAAAAGCACAGTATGAGCAAGGTACAAGTTGCCTTCTCCATTGATAAAAAGTTTCTGGAGATTGAGTTATCTTTCTCCTCTTAGTACACAGAGGGAGGCACTCTGACAAATAGAGAGATTTCCCGTGTAAATGTCAAGTCTCTTACAAAAGAGCAACTTTTCAGTTTTCAGAGCCCCTCCCCATTCTTAAAAGTAATTAGCCTAAAATAATCCTTATGTCAAACAGGCATATTTGGGGGCTATATATTCTGTTCCCTTTCCCAAGATTAGGCCACGTTCAAGGCAGTGTCTTTTATCGTTCACTGTAATTTGGTGTTGTGTCATGTCTAGTGTGTGTGTGGTGTGGGGGAGGAAGAAATGTTTTCCTACCATCGTAGGTTCTTTCAACTGATCTAATCAAATTGACATGAGACAGATTAACAAGAGAAAAATAACCAAATTTAATTATAGATGTATGTATGGAAATCTGACATACAGGAGAGTCAGAGACCCCCACACAGGAGAGGTTTAGAGACAGACAGGCAAAATGAGGTATGTATGACATCCTGGGCTAAGGAATGTGGTTAGACTCCTGAGGCTTCAGAAGGGAAGAAGGACATTTGCTGATCTGAAAAGCAGACCAGATGTTCAGTAATGAGGTGTTTGACCTGTCATATAGACAGGTCAAAATAATAACTCTTATTACGGGAAAGGCCCCTAATTTAAATTCCTCTAGTTAGTTGGGGGTGTGGTGGGGCAGTAATTTCTCTTAGGCCCACAAGGTCTCAATTAACTTTAGGTCCAAACAATACACATGCCACAAAGGACTTGTTCTAAACGCCTACAGTGGGCTGCCAGAATTCTAACTTAACTTCTAGGCAAACTTCCTCCACCTTTTCTCATTTGTTACATTTAAAGCCTGGCTTTATGAAATACTTAAACTTCGCTCTTTTGTTACATTCGTTCTCACCACTGGTGATTTGTTATATATAAAAAACAACTTTAGAATATATTATAATTTTTTATATGTATATATGTGTGAGTTCATCTAGAATTTCTTTTAGAAAGTAATAGAATTTGCTTTTTAAATGTATCCAAGTGAAAATAAAGTTTTTCAGAATGATTGTTTTTGATTGTTACAAAGTTCAATGCACTAGTAATTATGAACTTACTCATCTGGAGCTTGAGTATTACGATTTACAATTTTTACTTTGAAAACCTAGTGGGGATTCAGTACAAAATCCTGTAGGTAGGATATATTGAGTATGTACTGAAATTGCATCAGTGGTAGAACTTGTCTCTTAAATGAATTTCCCTCTTGAAGTGATTTCTTAGGCTTCAGAGGACAGAGGTGAAGGAGCATAGAGGTATGAACAATACACATTCAAAGTACTGTGCACCATGGCTGAAAAGTAGTTAAATCTTTTTTTTAACCTTGGTCTGTACTGCAGGTAGACTGTAAGAGTCCCTTTTGTATTGTGCTGTCTGCTTTGTCTGCATCCTCATTTTCGTATTCCACTTCTCGATAGGAATCATGCATAAACTTCCTAAATGTCTCTTGGTAGTGTAATAACTTTTTAATAAAAAAGTAAAGAAGTTGTACCTCAAATTTTTCTCTAGGCTAAATCTCAAGTATGAGGTATCTGAAAAGAACTACTTTTTAAAAATTGGGAAGAGGTAGGCTTTTAAATTTTTTACTTAATTCATTCAGTTATATATACGTATATTTACATATATGTGTGTGTGCATATATACCTATATGTAAATTTTGCCAAATGAATTCCATTAAGTAGTTTCATTGGTTAGTCAGTGCTATATTTGTGTATATGTGGTGGTGCTGATTTTTCAGGTAAGTTAGTAGTCAAATGATTAAGCAGATCCTTAAACCCAGTTTTACATCTCAGTACATCGAAAGATTACTCTAAACTGCCCACCAGCATCTAGTATCGTTCTACAATGATCTATTTAATAAAATCTGTGTTGTTCAGCTTCTTTTCTTTTCTGTATGTGTTTTTTAAAATTTTCTCCCTTTTTTTCCTTCGTAGAGAAATAGTTGTCAAACTACTTCAGTATGAGGCATCTACAAACGTAGCAGACAACAAAGGTTATTTTCCCATTCACCTGGCTGCCTGGAAAGGAGATGAGGAAATTGTGAAGATTCTTATTCATCACGGACCATCACATTCCCGAGTCAATGAACAGGTGCACTTGTGAAATGTTTGTTCACACTCCAATTTTTCTAGATTTTCAAGAATGCAAAGCTACAGTGAAAAATTGATTATTTCTGTCTTTACTCTGCCAAAGACCTTTCCACTGCTGAATTTCCTACAGGAAATTTTGAAAAATGCTTTGGCATTTGTATACAGTACAGAGACACTAAGCTGGGCATTTTGTAAAGATATTTGTTGACAAGAAAACCCCATATAAAGGAAGTAGTTGTGATATTTTTTGCCTGCCTTATATAAGCATCCATTTTGTAGTTGCTGAATATTTAAAGATAGAATGGAATTCACATTCGGAATGTGAATGAGAGCTTTTCTTAATAAAATTTTAAATGCTAAAGAATGATGACAGCTATCATTTGTATAGTGCTTTACCATTTACATAGCACTTCCACATTAAGTACAATTTTATGAATCAAAATGCAAAATACAGTATATACAGCTGCTAATCACAAACTAAGTTAAAAATTTTGTGTGGTATATGTGCTCAGAGTAAGTTGAGTAAAACACAGCAGCAGTTGATACTGACAAAGTCATAATATTTGCAAGTAGATAATATGCACATTACACACGAAGACATGTTGAAAGAGGAAAGTTATTGTCAGCATTCTAAATAAATAAGGCCACAGATTCCAGAAATAAAGTAAGGTCTCCTGAACAGTGTGGTAACAAACATCTTGAGCTCTGCATGCCCCCTACTGTTCCCATTTTGTAAAACTATATTTGAAAACCGGCATGCAGTCCAACAATTGAGTTTCAGCCAGGACATTAAGCTGCAGGTTGGCAGTTGTCCAGTGTCAATGCAAGTAGGTTACTCTAGGGCGAGCACATCTAATAAAGTATAATTAGCACGTCGTTCAAATAGATACAGACTTCGCAGGGCTCTGCGAAGGCCTCTGAAATTCGGACTGCAGAATAAAAAGTCATACTGGCACGAGCTGTAAAAGAGCAAAGGGAAGGAAAATATTTGTTTTCCAAAAATGCAGTTGTAGAAAGAATCCATGAAGAAAGATATTTTATTCATTGGAAGTCTTATTAATATTTATCACAATAAAATGTGTTTATAGGTTACAAAATGCAGAATATTTTTATGAGAGTAAACTTATAAATTTGATCTTTAAAAAATGACAGATATGGCTATCCTTATCAGTATATTGTGGTAAAAGGAAGTTTACGAGAAGGCTGTTCCGTTCTTCAGAAAACCAAAAGTTAAAAAATCATTTGTGGTTTGAGCCATCTGGTGGCTATTCTTAAAACTGTCTGAGTGCCCCAAAACAACCCTGAAATAATTAAGATGGGAAAACAATCCAAGGTTAAACAAAATGTTAGCTTTTTTTTTCCTTAAGATTTTATTTAGTTATTTTTAGAGAGAGGAGAAGGGAGGGAGAAACAGGCAGAGAGAAACATAGATGCCAGAGAGAAACATCAATCACTTGCGTCTAGCATCTGCCCCCAGGACCCGAAAAGAAACCAGAGTATCCAAATATTTTTTAGATGACATGAAAATAAAAAAAAATTAAAAAACTGCCTACAATTCATTCAAATTTGAAACAAAGGGTTTTAGTGACATTAAGACTGTAATGGAATGTCTTAAACAGAAATACTTTTTTTTATGCTAAACAATCAATTAAAATATAAGAAAAGGTCTTTTGTAAAGAGATTCTTTTTTCGTTTCTATTACTTTGTGTTTTGGTTTCTATTTGCTTTCTTCTTAGGGCACCAGTCTGTCTTCATTCTCTTAACTTATATGGAAAATAAAACGAAACTTAATTTGGGAGACCTCTCTTCAAATCTGTCATTGTCAAGAATTTACTGATTAGTGCGGGACACAGGTCAGTGTGGCAGAGTAGGTGAATGCTGTCCTGTGACCACATCAAAATTACAACTATATTCTAGAACGGTCCACCTGGAGAGCCATCTGAAACTAGCTGAACAGAAGTCTTAAAACCAAGGATGCAAGGAAGCAGCCACGTTGAAACTTCATCAGTGTGCCTAAAAAAAATAAAGACATTACTAATCATTCGTCTTCTGGAAAGCCAGTCTGTTGAGAGTGTGTTGTAATTGTTTTGAATCTCTCTTATTAGCAGATACCATGGAGGCGTGGTGTGCAGTGCAGATGGCACTGACCTTCCGGGCCCAGCAGGGCCGGCGACTGCCATGGCAAAGTCATTTATCACTCGTGGAAAATGGAATAAATAATGTAGGGAAAAGTTAGATATTTGTTTTCCTAGCGAAGTGATAACAATCAGATGTGATATTTTGGGTGTAATAAATGATCCATATTTTTTTATCAGATATAAAATTCTGTGAGGAGTACTTATCAAAATCGATAAACTCATATTTTCAAAGCATGTCAGGTTTAAAACTGTTGAGTTTAAAGTTTGCTATCTAACCGAATTTCCGAAAACTTGCATTTCCCATGTCCGTCTTAACAGAACAACGAAAATGAAACCGCCCTGCACTGTGCGGCTCAGTACGGACACGCGGAGGTAGTCGCTGTTCTCCTGGAGGAGCTCACCGACCCTACCATCAGGAACAGCAAGCTGGAAACACCACTGGACCTGGCGGCACTCTACGGACGGCTGCGAGTGGTCAAGATGATCGTCAGTGCCCACCCTAACTTAATGAGCTGCAACACGCGCAAGCACACGCCGCTGCACCTGGCTGCGCGCAACGGCCACAAAGCCGTCGTTCAGGTGCTGTTGGAAGCGGGGATGGATGTGAGCTGTCAGGTGCGTCTTCTTTTAGCTCGGCTTTCAAAGTGACGTTGCTCTTGCTTTGCTTTGAGATACAGATGTGGAAAGTTACATGTAGAAATCTAACCACTTTTTGATTAGTCAAATTGTCCACAAGTATTTTCGTAACTACCTAAGTTCAAGGTGCTCTGTCACACACTGTTGGGTAATATGTGTATAGTTGTAAGGTATAATCTCTAACCTCATTCTAATTTGAGGGCTACACACAGGAAAAATTATTACCTGATGGCAGTTGCCTGTGGTATCATTAGTAACTGTTGCCTTTATTCCAGTAGCTAGCACATACTAGGAATCCAAAGTTGAATGAATGAATGAAACAAGATTCTCTTGAACGTTTGAGTGTGTACCTTGTGTTTAATATGTCAACACATTAGAATCCAGTTCTCACAAATGTCCTGTGGGATTGAGAGCTACTAAGTTCCAATTAAGAGATGATCAAGCGGACAAAGATTTAAGAAGCTTGCCAAAGGACATATAGCTGATAAACCCAGAATGTGAATTTAGACTTACTGATTAAAGTCCAGGCCTCTTTCCACAATAGTGTGCTGTATTTACATGACTAAGAAAGGAAGAATCACTATACCTAAGGCTCTTAGAAAGAAGTTATTGCGGACATGTGGTTTGAGTTGAGCTTTAAAGGATGGAGAATATTAGGATAATAGATTTTGTTTCTCCGCAAGGAAAAATCAACCCACTTTTATCTGTCTCAAGTTAGCCACATTTTTTTAAAGCTATTTTATTCTCTTTTAAATTTTTATTTAATTTTTATTTTATTGTAGTTTTTTCTATTACCATTTAGTCCCCTTATATCTCCCCTCTGCAATCATCACCACAGTGCTGTCCATTTTCCTTGCTCAATCCCTCTGTCCTTCCCCTGTCCCCCACTTAGCTGTCATCTTGCTCTCCATCTATGAGTCTGTCTCTGTTTTCTGTCAGTTCAGTTTGTTCATTAGAGTCCACATATGAGTGAAATCATACGGTACTTGTCTTTCTCTGACTGGCTTATTTCACTTAGCATAATGTTCTCCAGGTCCATCCATACTGTTGCAAAGGATAAAACTTTCTTTTTTTATGGCTGAGTAGTATTCCATCATGTAAATGTCCCATAGTTATTTTATCCATTCATCTACTGATGGACACTTGTGCTGCTTTCATATCTTGATGATTGTAAATAACACTGCAATGAACATCGGGGTGCTTATGTTCTTTCAAATTAATGTTTTGGGTTCCTTTGGATATATTCCCAGAACTGGGATTGCTGGTTCAAAACACAGATCCATTTTTAATTTTTTGAGGTTTCCCCATACTGCTTTTCACAGTAGCTGTATCAGTCTGCATTCCCACCAGTAGTGCAAAAGGGTTCCCCTTTCTCCACATCCTTGCCAGCACTTGTTGTTTGTTGTTTTATTGATGATAGCTGTTCTGACAGGTATGAGATGATACCTCTTTGTGGTTTTAATTTGCATTTCTCTGATGATTGGTGATGTAGAGCATCTTTTCGCATGTCTATTGACCATCTGTACGTCCTTTTTGGCGAAGTGTCTATTCAGGTCCTTTGCCAATGTTTTAATTGTTTTTTTGTGTGTGTGTGTGGTTTTTTGGGTGTTGAGTTTTATAAGTTCTTCATAAATTTTGTATATTAACCCCTTATCAGATGTATTGGTGAATATGTTTTCCCATTCTCTAGGTTGTCTTTTAATTTTGTTGATGTTCTTCTTTGCTGTATGAAAACTTTTTAGTTTGATGTAGGCCCATTTGTCTATTTTTTCTTTTGTTTCCCTTGCCTGGGGAGATATATCTGATAAAATATTGCTATGAACTATGTCCAAGATTTTGCTGCCTGTGTTTTCTTCTAGGATTTTTATGGTTTGGGGCCTATCGTTTAAGTCTTTAATCGATTTTGAATTCATTATTGTGTACAGTGTAAGAAGGTGGTCTAGTTTCATTTTCCTGCAAGTGTCTCTCCAGTTTCGCCAACACCATTTGTTGAATAAACTAGCTTTAGCCAATTGTATGTGCTTGCCTTCTCTGCCAAATATTAATTGACTGTAAAGGTGTGGGTTTATTTTTGGTCTCTCTGTTCTGTTCCATTGATGTGTGTGTCTGTTTTTGGACTTTTTCTTGACTCTCAAACCAGTGGCAGCATTCCTCTCTTCCAGAGACCCTTTGGGTTCCTGTCAAACTGCGACCTTCTCCCCTGTGTATTAGTAAGCTATTGCTGCATAACAAACTGTCCCGAAAGTTAATGTCTTCACACAATAACTATGTATTTAGATCAGAATTCTGGGGCTGGTGATTTAGTCTGAGCTTAGCTAGGTAGTTCTTCAGTCTTGGCTGGATTCTCTCATGCGTCTGGGGTCCACTGTAGGTCAGTTAGGTGGCTGTGCATCAGGTATTGACTGGATGTTGCCTGGGATAGTGGGTGAGACTGGACTGTTTTCTTTAGTCTACACTACCTTTCTCTCAAGGAGTGCTGATATCACAGAGAATATGTATGGATATATAAAATGACAGAATTTTGTTAACCTGTTCCTAATGCAACTGTGCTTTTTTCCTTTTTCTTTTTTTCCAGACAGAAAAGGGGAGTGCACTTCATGAAGCAGCTTTGTTTGGAAAGGTGGACGTTGTGCGAGTTCTGTTAGAAACAGGTAACTGCCATGGAGCTCCCATGGAACTCATTCTGCCAAGTTCTACTTGTATTTCAGGGTAAAGAGGAAAAGGAAATCCCTACCTTCTACCAGAGGAAGGCGCTGATCCCCATGAAGTTATGATAACTGCTTTGTTTTTTAAGGAACACAATACTTCCCTGGGTTTTTATATTGTGAACTATGGTAAACAGAAATGAGAGTTGGCTGTCCTTAAGACAGATTCTCCTGCTTATTCTGACAGCGGAGTCACTGTTGTCCGTCAGCTGCAGTGATGTAAAAGGGACCTTTTAGAGGGATTGCTTTGAAGGAACAAAGTGCAGTTATTTGTCTTCATATGTATATTCTGATTAAAATGAAATCAAATTGGAACTGAGGTTTGATTTTTTTTTAGGTTGAAAAGGAATGAGTGCAAATTCATACTTGGAAATGATGATTCTTTTGTATTATGGATATATTACTGTATTTCTTTTCCTCTGTAAAAAAAAAAAACTAAAACAATGGCAGACTATTGCATTTTGATTGTGTTTATGCAACGTTAAAATTTCATGTATATTGAGCTTGACATGTAACACAGTGATGTAATGAATGATTTGAGGCAACCAATGAAATATTTGCTAGTCACATACCCCTACACAAATGAAAAGATAATACAAATAATACATGATCTTACTATGGTGAACTAATATTTAAGGCCAGATTCTGAAAAGTGGCTTTGTTTGTGGTTAGATGTTTGAAAATTTGTAAACTTCTTAGTGGCAGTGAAAGCTATTTGCTACATTATAGTAAGTTTTTTAGTACAATATCTATTTTCAGAATTAAAATAATTTCAAAAGTGTTTCAGATATACAGCTCAAGAAGTCTGCTCACCAGGTAGATGATGAATGTTGCCGACACTGATTATAATCCTGTGTAAAGAAGTGTGAAGTGTTTGACTTTGGGGTTGGGGCTGGAGTTCAAAGCCATCATGCTCTTCCAACTTTTGTGAATATTCAAGTATTTTAAGACTTCCTATATTCCTCACATAGCACATTATTATACTTTTAAAAGCATTTTTATGACATTATCCAGAATATATAAATCACATGACCACTATGCTTTAGGAATTCATATTCTAAATCAACATTTTCAGCTTTTGCTGTTTAGTTTACAAGCCAAAATAGCTATAATTCTAAAAACTATTCTTAAGAGATAATTCATCATCAACATTGTTCCTACTCTTTGGTAGCAGTAAACCCCACCTTCTGTTTTACTGAAGTCCTGTGTGTGTGCACACGCACCTGTAACTTAATTTCTAAAAGATGACTGTCAGCCCTTAGGCTGCGTGCGTTAGAGCAGCTGTGTATTAACCGCGGCTTCCGGTGGCGCTCCAGTGCGGTGCATCCAGCGGGTTTTCTTTTTCTTTCAGGAATTGACGCCAACATAAAGGATAGCTTAGGGAGAACTGTCTTGGATGTCCTGAAAGAACATCCGTCTCAGAAATCTCTCCAGATTGCGACACTCCTACAAGGTAAACGATGTGGAATGACGGACGAGTGTGCCTTCAAGTTAAGACTAACTTAAAACCGTTCTAGTTTTTTTCCTAGGGTTTGAGTTAATGTTTACCTTTGCACGAACTTTTTGCATTTGTTTTCCTGGTAAACTTTTAAACTAACTAAAATACTTTTTAATGTTTTATTTTGATTTTTCAACTACTCAGTATTTTAAGAAAAGCTAGAATATTTTTTCATGCCCTTGATATTAGTCTTTTCATATGCACTTATGAACTTGAAGGTAATAAGGCTGTTGTAAAGTGATGATGTTTAAGTATTATCTTACATGTGAATAATCCTTTAAGAGTTTTCGGGGGTTTTCTATGGTTTTGTCTTGTTTTTACATGTTTCTGAAGCTCCGAGAGTCTAAGTGACTTGCTCCAACTCATGTGTACTATTCTAAGTGGTAGAACTGGTACATAAATGCTGGTTAACAATAATAGTTATAATTATTTCCTTTCTAATCTAGTAGTGCAAAATAGTTTAGTCTTGCCAGCTTTTTTTTCAAATATTTTATTTTTTATTTTTATTTTCTTAGAGAGAGGGGAAGGGAGGGAAAAAGAGAGGAAGAGAAACATCAGTCATCAGTTGGTTGCCTCTCACGCACCCACAACCAGGGACCTGGCCTGCAACCCAGACGTGTGCCCTGACCTGGAATCAAACCGGCAACCCTTCTGTTCACAGGCTGGTACTCAGTCCACTGAGCCACACCAGCCAGGGCGTTGGCCTTTGTTTTTGATAAAAGTCATTTAGGTACCTTTGTAGTTGGTTGCAGTCATTAGGTATACTGAAGGCGTGACAACCATTTAGGTGCTGCTTTTTTTTGTTTGCAGGATTACATACGTCCCTCTTTGATTTCTAAAACTTTTATGAAAAATTTAGATTTAAATGTTCCACCCTCCCTTTTTTTTCCCTCTAGCTTCCCCCATTTCTACTTGGTGATTAGACCGGGCATGTAGCATGTCCCTTAAAAAGAACAGAAGTTTATTCTCCCCATCCCATTTAGCTCAGACACTAGCAGTGGTGATTTTCCCCTACAATTGTTAGACATTGGCTGCAAGTGTAATGGATGAAGGAGGCAGATGGGTTTCACTGGATATCAGTTGGGAAGCTGAAAACAGATTTGTCCTGCAGGGAGATAAATGAATTAAAAGCAAATGGGCAGGAGATGTGTGGATGTAGGAATCAGAAAGGCCAAAGAGGGGTAAAAAGAGTAGATCATTATGCTCTTTTCTCTCAGCGTTTCTGACACCTCTCAGGGAGGTTCAGGCCTCTACACTTTTCTTGTCAGGAAAGGAGTTAATTTTATGTCAAGTGCTTATAGAGACAAATCAAAGAAGAATACAAGAGTGGCTCTTCATATCAATTCAAATTAAAATCAAGTTGATTAAAAGCTAAAGCATAGAAGTAGTACACAGCATTTTTATAAGGCTTTTCCTTCTAAGCACTTTGTATTTCATATTGCGTTTTTGCCTCTAACTGGACTTTAAAAAAAAAAGAAAAAATGGAGGCTTTTGCATAATATCTTTTGGACAAAGCAAAATGGATATCATCTACTTAAAAGGGGGCATGACATAATTACAGATGCTTTTCATAATATCCTGCATTAGTTCAACATAGGTAAAAATATTATTATGGAGGAGCAACTACCTGTGTACTTTTAAATGATCAAGATTCATTAGGCAGGACAGTTTGTGATAGGGCATATGGGACGTCTTTGAATTTTTTAAAGTACTGGAAAATTTTAGAATGTGAGCATGTTACCTATATTCTTTACATTCCTGGATTTCAAGTGACTGGTGCATTTTAAATCTTATGAAGAAGTTTGGTACAGCAATAAAGCCAATGTATAGTAGATGAAATTACTCTTTGTGTCCCAAGAAGGAGGAATTCCATTTACGTAATTACTGCCCGGGTCAAAACTTTTAATGATAGAAGCCCATAGGTTGCCTTCTTTTCCAGAAGAGTCTGCGGAGTAGACTTGCCCTTAGGTAGAAAGTGAGTCCAATGAGGACCCAAGTGGTTGGTGGGATTTCTTAACTGGACTTTAAGAAAAAGGTTCCTTCTGAATAAAGAAATGCAAGTAAAAGGTCCCGGTGGGAGGGGCCTGTTGATTTAACCCTGACACATACTGCTGAATGCTTGTAGCAGATAGCAGGTATGTTTCGTTTACATCACATGTTTTTGGCCCACACTGTTTCCGCAAAAAATGAAATTGAATTAGCTTTCAACATTTAAAAATCTAGTATTTCAGTTAAAGCTCCAGAATTTTGGTTTCTCAAACAATGCAGGACTTCACTCCACTCTGTTGCCTAACTTTCGATGGGGTGCCTGCTCCCTGGGTACTCAGGGTCCATGCGCTCTGTGTTCCATCCAGCAGCCTTAAGGCTGAACAGTAATGGACACGTATCCCTGCTTTCAGGTGCTGTGTTCTTTAGGCTTAAAGGTGAGACGTTTTCTTGTCCCTGGTCTGTTTGGCTCTACACTTATCAGCTGTATGAATAGTGTCAAGTTGAACTCCTCCTCCTTTAGCTGTCATCTCGAACACTGAGATAGGAATAGTGCCCGGGGCATAGATTTGAGAGGATTAAGTGAATTCATTTATATTAAATACTTAGAACACCACTGGACACGTAGTAAGCAAAATTTCCATTTTTTTAGCTCCTGTTCCTATTTATTACGTCCTCAAAGTTGGAAAAATGAGAGATAGATGGAGTGTGGAACATTCCTTTAAGAATAATGGGAAAGAACGTTATTTTTTGTGTAAATGAAGTTTATGCAATTATCCTTATCTTACAAGATGACACCACCATTATATCCTAATCTTATCCCACTTCATTCATCGTGTTATCTGACTGGTTGTTGTCCATCTGAACTTGACATTCCTCTTTAGGGATCAAGTCTATTCAAAGCATCTTTCAGAGTTTTTACTCTTTGGGTAGAATATATTTAAGGGACAATGGGTGCTGTTGTATTTTCAACAAGCGAGTTCATTTTTAAGGAAAGAATGGATCAACTTTAGTTTTCAGAAAAGGTGTTCATGAATCCCTTCTAACATATTTTTTAAAATTTTAATTAAAAAGCTTTAAATTAATAGCTCATCATGAAGTTCTTTGGGTTTCTTGGTTTTGTGAAGTTCTTTTCAAAACTTCGGCTATATTTAAGCTATGAGGAAATAAATGAAAGATGATGGCCAGAGGAGAATCAAAGTTCAGTTACGTGTTTTGAAATAAATGAATTCAAATAAGTAATTAAAAAACTTACATACACAGAATATTTAGAAGGCGTGGGAAGGCCGGCTGTCCTTGAAGAACGCGCACCGGAAGATACAAGGCAGGAAACACACATTTCATCCCCTCTGGAGTCGCCTCTTGAGTCTCCTCCCCAAATTACCAAGAGTGAGTAAGCTAACTATGAAACCCTGGAAACGATAGTGGACTTTCTGTACACATTTTTCCTATAGGTACAAACTTGCGAAGGCTCATGAAAGTTTCAAGCCTAATAAGTTCTTATACTCTTCTGTTTTATCCGTTTGTACAGCCTACAGTCCCAGAGCCCCGCTCTCTGCCAGGCCCGCTCTCGGCCCTGAGATGCAGCAGCGAGTCATGCAGAGAGCAGTCCCTGCTGTCACAAAGTTGCGTGCAGTGTCTATTTCATAGTAGATTTTTTTCCTAAAATGTGTTTCTAATGCACAATAAAAATACTGATATCTGGACTGTAACTGCTGGATTTTTTTTTTCAGAATAAATTATTGGCAAAAAGTACCATTCTTAGAATGATTAGAAAAATAAATATTTGTACGTGACCCACAAAATATCCTTGTTTGTTTTTAAAGGTTTTATTTATTTATTTTTAGAGAGAGGACAAGGGAAGGTGAAAGAGAGGGAGAGAAACATCAATGTGTGGTTGCCTCTTGTGTGCCCCCTGCTGGGAACTGGCCTGCAACCCAGGCATGTGCCCTGACTGGGAATCAAACCTGCAACCCTTTGCTTTGCAGTCCAGCGTTCAATTCACTGAGCCACACCAGCCAGGGGAAATATCCTTGTTTTGACAGATGATGCGTATTATTTATCTATTCCTTCTGTGTCTTCCTTTGATAGCACATCATAATTCTAATTTGGTCATTACTTTGGTCATATATAATTATATGTTTAAATATATTCTAGTAGTTTTTTATTAAACTTAGGAAGTAGTCTCCTAGTGCCATTTTAAATTTGCTAATGGATTATTGAATGAATACTGCAATGAATTATTGAATGAAGTGTAATTTTAAAAGATGGTAGTGATAAAAGATTGTGATAGAGTAAATGCTATAATAAATAAAGTTTTAGGAATTGTAGTTTAGTGTCTTCAGCAGAATATTTTCTAAATACTTTGACTTCTATTACCATGCTAGTCAAATTTTTATTATTTAATATTAAGTTTTATCAGTGGCCTGTCTTGAAACTGAAAAAATTCCCTGTCTTCTCACAGATGAAACCGTGACTGGAGAATTATCAAAACTCTTGGACGAAATAAAACTCTGTCAAGAAAAGGATTATTCTTTTGAAGATTTGTGCCACACAATATCAGACCACTACTTAGATAATCTGAGCAAGATTTCAGAGGAAGAACTTGGGAAAAATGGAAGCCAGAGTGTAGTAAGTAAGGGGGGAAGAAGACAGTTCGTCTGCCTTCGCCAGTTCCGTGTGTACCTAGGGGGCGTGGCATCTGTGCGTGGTCTTACCTTCAGACCCTGCCAGTGTCACATGTCAAGCTCCCTGTTGCTGTTCCCCTGATGTTCACTGGTGTTTTAGTCTCTGTGTTTGTGTGTAGGGGAAGTGACACTTTCATAAATCACTTGTAGTTTGTGATGATCTTGTTGCTTAGCCTTTTGTAGTTTCCTACTTCGATTCTGTTCTTTTAGTTATCCTGGGCATGACGATACTGGTTTTCACAGAAAGCAGAAAACCTTCCTTGCGTCTTCTTCCCCATTTTGTCTGTGGACTGAGGCTAACCCGTCTTGAAGAAGAAAGACTGAGCTGAGCCGCGGGTGTGTAGTCCCTTCGTCTGTCGTCGTAGGAGAGAGATGTTGTGGGAAGTCCAGCCTCCGTGTTTTTATAATCCCGGGGGCTTTGCCTGTGGCCTCCGAGCTGAGAACGTGAATCACGAGGGAGAGAGTCTGGCTTATTTGGATTGTTACGTTAACACAATAGCTAGAAAAACGGTTGAGAATCAAGCAATTTAAAATCAAGGTTTAGGTCCCTGTTGTGTGTTCGATGGAAGGTTTATAGGCTGCTGTGGCACGAGAGGAAAGATAGTATCATATGTTTATAACTGTAACTTAATTCACTTTGGAAATACTTTCTTCTGAAGTCAGTAATAGAGTGGATTGTGTTAAGAGTATGTCGTATTATTTATGAAAACAAAAAATAGCCCAGTATAGTGACTGCTAGGAGAACGTTCGCTCTGTTCCGTCATTCGACACGCGCTGTGACACTTTCTGGGGCCGGGCATGCTCGCCTGAGGGGCTGCGGCCTGTCTCACCACACAGGCCTCGTTTTGTTTTTGTGCTGCTCTGCCTTTTGTAAAACGTCACATTATTGGCTCCAATGAAAGGTTTTTATGAGTAATGATTAATAATATATACGCTGAAGTAAATACTTGTTGGTTTTACCAAAAGAAACTTTTATATTAGTGAAATACTTAACGGTAGTAACTTTAATGTCAGGAAAAAATTCCCCATATGCCTGTTTAAAAATCTAAAACAGGCATATACTAGCTCCAAATTACAAACCGGTTCCATTTCAACATTTCTGTGAAAGTTGGTTAGAAGTTAGACTATATTTATCCTATATAAACAATTCTCTGTGTTGGGGTTTTTATATGTGTCACTAAAGATTTTGGTAAATTTGCTCTTTCTTGCCCTTAACTTTTAAACCACAGATTTTCAGCAAGCCCTAATTTTCTAAACCAGATTTAGATTTCTAAACTTTTACTGCTGCATGTACCATAATAGTAAACAAATTTTGAGCCAACACCCCAAGTGCATTTATTTATAAATCATACATATCTACTAGTATTCTAAGAATATATGGTGTAAGTGTGAATTAAGTTACATACTACAAAAAAAAATCAAGTGAGGAGGATAAAAAAATAAGTGTAAATAGAAGCTCTAATGTTTTTTCTTTTACTCATGGGTGTGCTCTGCCCCCTGTGGTGTGTGTACTCTGCTTGGAGACCATGCTCATCCAAGCTTGTAGCTCTCAGGGAGTGAGGGCAGTGGCGTCAGGCATTGCTGGTGACACAATTTGGGGAAATGATGCCCCCCCCCCTTTTTTTTGAAAGCTAAAGACTGTATGTATTGTGATAGTAGCATGAGGGAAATTAATGCTCATCGATTGAAATTAAGTTCTTCAAATTTGAGTTCACACTTTCACATAAGCAATCACTCTTTGTGCCTGTGACAGACCTTTATATTTTGTTTCTTAAAAATATTGTCATTTTAAATACTAAAGGTGACATGAGGCAGAGAAGCAGATGGTACGGATGAGTAAGAGCAAGCAGTTCTTTACTGGAACAATAGAGTCTATAAGTGGGGAAGACGGGAGGTGAGATTAGAAGGAGAGGTCGAGGCCAGGACACGGATGATTTTGAATGTCAGGCTGAGAATTTTGGTATTTTTTTCATTAGGAAATGAGAAAACTAAAGGATTTTGGGCTGGTAAAACTCAATGGAAGTGGCCTTTCAGAAGATCTAATAGAACTTGTTATTGAATGTTTAAAAAGTGATCCAATCATTTTGGCCGTTCTCTGCAGCCTGTATTTTATTTGGGTTAATTCCCTGTTCTGTTGAATATTTGCTTCCATTCATCAGAAATGCTTTTCCAGAACTTTGTTATGAATTATACTCTCAAATTATGCAAAATTTAATCAGGTACTTGCAGATCACCTCATGCAGATGACCATGACCATGCTGTGAGCTCCAGGGTTTATAATAGCAGTAATGAGAGATGCTTCCTGACTTCAAGGAATTCAAAACACTTTTTCCAAGGAGTCTTTAGCCACACACTGTGCAGACAATGCTAACATATAAAATGACAGATGTGGACTGTTAGAGCTGCATTTGTTAGGTGCTTGCTATTTGCTATTCCAATGTTTTCTATAATTTAAGCCGATTTAATCCTCCTAGTCATCCTCATGAGTCATAGACTTGGGAAATGACTCAGTGAGTGGCAGATCGAGAATTCAAGCTTAGAGCCAATGTCTTGAATTCCCTGCTGCATTTCTCATAAGAAACTATTCTGTGGTCCAAAAAAATTTTTTTATAAAGGGAGACATTAGTGAAGATTTATTGGCATTCATTAAAGACTTCATGGAGGTAAGGGTAGACCGGGCCCTGGAGGAGGAGGAGTGTGTGCCTTGTACTTGCATCGGAATGAGTGAATGCGTAAGGGGGCTCCAGCCTGCAGGAACACTATGTGCAAGGCACAGGGGTGCGACACAGCGTCTCAATAGAGTGGTTCCCCCTGAAAGTTGACGTGAGAAAGTAGTGGGAAACAAGTTCGCGTAAGTAATGGTAACACCTAACACGGACAGAGCACTTTATTTCTGTTAACTGATTTAATCCTCACTGTGACCCTATGCGATAGGTTGTATTATTCCTCCTGTTTTACTGATGAGAACTCAGGGGCACAGAGAACTTTCATGATTTTCTCAAGTACACATGGCAGATACCAGAGCCAGGCTTTGAACAGAGACAGTTGAGGGATGAGTCGCACATGCTCCCCACCACTCAACACTTCGGTGGGGGCAGATAGTTAGATTTGGAAAGCTAGTCAGAAGTTTCATGTTGAAGCCGAGGACAATAAACCCTTGAGAAGGGGAGTTCCATGATAAAGCGACATTTTTGGGATGCTGGAAGTGGTAACTGAATGTTGGATGTTCTGGGGAGAAATGTAAACGATGCTTCTGAGCAAGGGTTCTACGTTAGACTTACCTGTTGAGGCTTCAGGAGACACTGAGGCCCTCGGGTGCCTTGTCAGACCCACCGGATCAGGACTGCTTTGGGGGGCTGTAAGCGTGTTCTTCTAAAAAGATTATTCTAACGTGCACACTATTGGTCTAGAGGGCCACAGGTCTGCCAGGACCTTACTGAGGCACTTCAGGCCTGAGGTGCAGATCCTGAATCGAGGTTTTGGAAACACCACAAACTCACAGACTTTTAGAGGTGGACTAAACCTTGCAGATCTTCGGGTATCCAGCCTCATTCTGCCACTCCCCAGCGTAAGAGCTCTAAAAAGCTCTCAAATTAGGGGCATTTTAAGGTTCTCATCAAACAAGATTCCATGATCCTAAATTAAAATCATTTCTTTTATGTTGGGATGTTAAATGTGGACAAACATGTTTGTTTATTATTCACATCACTGGCTGAAGGAGAGATATTCAGGTTCAGTTTTCAATTTAATTTTAGATGATATGAAACATTTCATTTGTTCATTGCAATATTAAAGATAAATCCAAAAGTAATTTAGAAGGAATTAAAATATAAGGAAATATGTTGTGTGTCATTCATATTATTGATAAATATATTTACCTATTAATGACATAGCTTGAATTTGGAGGTTGTTTGAAGTACTCTTAGTTCAGTTTAGCTTTTATTGCCTTTTTCTTCCAATAGAGGGCACTCTAATTCAGTAATTTAAAATACAAAATCAGTCATCTTATGTAAGAACTTTTATTTTTGAATTGGAGGTTTTTGGTTTTATTAAAACATAGAATTAGCCTTAAGGTGGTAGTTTGAACAATTTTACTAATATAAATGATTAAATTCTTATTAAATTCTTAATGTGATTGAATGTATTCAATTGAAGATTTCACATTTAATGTGAAAGCCAGCTCAAGTTAAAATTACATTTTCTCTTGCATAAATTTTAATTCAAAAGTTAGTCTGTTTTAAATGCTTTTATATTATGCATGTGGAGCCATTTCCCAAGTTGAATTAGAATATTATATAATCTGGAATGTAAATTTTGAAGACATATAAATATCTTCACATTCTTTCCAACCCACAAAATTTAGGTTTTTGAAAGAATATAAAATAATCTGAAAAGCACTTATATTCCCTTCACTTATTTTTCCAACTCCTATATTCAGTTTCTTTCCTCCATGTGTATAAACACTGTAAACAACTCCCGAATGTGAACTCACCACGGCACAGAGAAATTTGGGGATGACGTGAAGATCATTGCAGTAGATTTCAGAGTCTACGGTTCAGCAGTGCATGTTTTTGAGATTTAAAATAGAAAAAGGATTATTACCTTATCAGCCTGTGTCTCTAAGAAATAAGTAGGGAGCTTCAGGGATGCATTTATATATTTTTTCTTCCAAGGAGGAAAAAACCTAGACATAAGCAACATCTAAGACTAATTGTTTGAAAGTGGTTGTGCAATTTCAGGTTTTATGTGATTTTTCTCAGCCAGTAACTACACCTCTTTGCTGTTATTTCACTTTCTTTTTCAAGGCAAAATTCTAAATTATGTGTAAACCTTCTGAAGTGTGAGATATTTTACTTCAGTATTTCAAGATTTTAAGATTCAGCTTCTCTGTTTTTAATACCGAGCTTCTGTACACTGCTTGAGAACACTCTTGGTGGGGGGGGGGGGGGGGGGTAAGGAGTCTCTATAGGAAAATATACTTATTTTGGTGCCAGAGTTCAATTCTTAAGGGGCAGGAGAATCCAATTAGGTTGCCTAAAATCCAAATGGTTTTTTGAAACAAAGTTTACTTTCAAACCCATTTAACATAATTTCTAGACCTTAAGATCAAGAATGCACCAATTTCATAATTGTGAGAAACTTTACTGGCTGTCTCATCCAATTCCCGTCAGATTCAGAACACTTTGGGAAATGAATTTTCTGAAACATAGACAGGTTCTTCTTATAGGATTATAACGGATTCTTTAGCATATATGAGTTTTGTTTTTTTAAAAATAATGGGGCTGAATCTTAAGCAGTGGTAACTATTGTCTTATTGGCAAGAGTGTTCAGAGAGCATTCTAACTTCAGTAATTTATTTCTTATGTAGTCGAACAAATTTTGGGGAAGTAGTGACTCAGGCCTGCTGTGTTCTAAGCCCAGGTTTGGATTGTCCTAATAGATTTTCCAGGATTTAGGGAATGTGTAGATCCTGTTGACCTACATTAACATTTTAAAACCAATACCCTTAACTACATGTATGTACTATATGTACATGCAAGGAAAAATGCAGAATCCAAATGGGGAAATTCTTGTCTCTTCTCTCTCCTGAGGACAAACTTTTGGTACCTGTAGTGAATCTAGGAGGATCCTTGAGATAAATAGCGGCTAAGAGAAGAGCATCATTCTTCTGAACTTGCAGCACAAGTGCTTTTACCTGTCATGACACATCTCTTTGTTCTGCGTTATCTGGTAGGCATATGCATTTTTATATTACTTCTTATAGACTCCTTGATGGCAGAATCTGTGTGTGATTGATCTCCGTAAATCACATCCTGCCTAGCACAGAGCCTTGCGTGTACTGGTCTCTCATGAAAATTCACTGAAGGAATAAAAGCATAAATGGACAAACACTGCACGTAAGAAAGAGTGTATATAAACAATTGCTGTAATTAAACCACTTTCAGGGAAACACACGTTTAATTATTTGGAGATGAATCACAGAGTCTAAGACAGGTTTTTCTCATCAAGCACGGAGTCTCAACCATCTCTCTCCAGGAAGCAACTTAGTCTAGTAGTTAAGACCATGACATTGGGAGTTACCCAGGCGTGGGTTTGTGTCCCTGTTCTGCCACTTACTAGTAGGTGGTCTTTGGAAGTTGCTCGATATTTCCAATAATTATTTTCCTCATTAGTTAAAAAAAGTTTAATATGGCTTTCTGTCAGTCACAGAGAAAGAGCTGTTCTCTTTTGTGTTGCTGAAGATAGGCTGTCTTGAATTTTTTTGTTCCATAGACTTCGTCCAACTTTGTCCAGACTTTCAATAATCACTCAGTGTGGAAGTGGAAAGGATCTCTGTAGTGAGACACTAAATAATCTGTTCTTGGATTGGTCTTAGTCAGTGTTTTCCTTTGTGAAAGATAGTCATCTGTTACAGTCAGGTCTGCCACACGGGAGGGAGGGAGAGCAAACATGGCAAATCACCGAACTTACATGAAAAATTGCTTCATCAACTAAGATTCCTGGTACAAAAAACCCACAAAATTCAATGGGAGTTACAATAAAATCTTACATTTAGATTCCTAAAAATTTAGTGGTATAAGCATAACATGGGAGAGATTTAACTGGCCAAGTAGTTCACACAGAGAAGTCTGGACGTTTGAAATGACCACAACTGCCGTGCCAACCAACAGTGGGATGTGGCTGCTGAAAAGGAATCAACAGTTGTCAAGCTATGATCTCTGGAAATAATTATAATACCAGGAGCTAGATTTGTGTTACACTGTGATTTAATTGCGTGCTAGACATTGTGCGAAGCATTTCAAAATCATTATCTCTTGTCTTTCTCACGGCAGTGCCATGAGGCAGGTTTTAGTACCCTCAGTGTAGAAATCAAGAGTAAAGCTGCTCGCCCGGTGTCCGAGAGATACCAAAAGGTAAAGCTGATCTAGACTTAGGTCTGATGTCTCACAAGGTCATGATCCTAACCTTTAGGTCATTCTGTCTGTCATTAAATATCTTCCAGATCAACCCCCTCCTCCTTTCATCAGTTCTGCCATTTTATAGCTTCAGACTCTCATTGCTTCTCACCTGAATTATTGAGAGAGCCTCTTACCATGTCTACCTGCCTCCGGTTCCTCCTCTTCACCGCCTTCAGTTCATTCTTAACACTGCTGCCCAGTCAGTGCGCCCTACGCGTAATTCTGCTCATGTCACTCTCCTTCTCAGAACTAGACTGGTCCTGACTATAAAGGTCCGACATAGACTTTCAGCGCTGCCATTCAAAGCCTTTCATGTTCTCGTTTCTTCATGCATTTCCAGCTTCCTTCCATAAATGCCTTAGATGGGTCCATTTTGGTAAAATGGATCACTCTCAAGTATGCCTGCTTTTCTTTATCTCTGCCCATGTTTCCAAGATTAGTGGACATTTGGTCCTGTCCACAATGTCAACAGAGACATATGATCCAAAATGCCTGTGGGGACATTTGGTCCACAGTTAATAAAATCTCACTTCTGCAGTATTTGAACCTGCTTAACCCCATGTGTTGTTACCAGTTAGGTTACCAAGGCAAGAAGGGTTTTTGTTGCCAACGTGGCCACAACACAATTATTGCACCAATAAAACATGATAGTATTTTTAATAAGCTAACCCTGTAAACCAAAAGTAAAGTAAATGTTATGAACTAGTTGAACCCAGGGACATCTTTTGAGGGTGGAGGTTTTGGATAAGGTTAAATATCAAGGACCTTTGCACATGGACCAGATATCTCTGTGCACACTTTGGACAGGACCAGATGTCTTGCCATGGTTCACAATGTTTTATTCACATATAATTATTTTCCCTGTTGTCTCTACTGGTGAGAACCATTATTTAAAAGACCTTTTCTGATTCTCCTATTTAGATGCAACTATTGAAATCAGATAGCATCTTAAACTTTAAAAATTATTATATGATCTCATAGTCTGTTCTGTATTTTTATGCATGAATTTTTGGCTTTGGTTTTGCATGGAAGCCCCTTGAGGACAGGGGATATAGTGATCTCTGTGTGTGTGTATCCTTAGCATAGTTCCTTGCTCACAAGCCTAGTAAACATTTGTTGGATGGATTCGATAGGCCATGGACATGAAAAAGTCTGTCTGGTAACTGAGCTTGGGTGCAAACCTATGGGAAGAGCTCTAAGGTAGAGTCACTCTAATTTCAGAACTTCCTCCATTGGTCAATGTTTCAAACAGTGCATGTCTCACCTTTTGTTTTGAGGATGAAATGAAATATCTAACTAAAATGTATTGTAAACTTCCCCACAACATAAAATCATCAACATCTTAGGTCAAATTATATCTTTCTTCAGTAGTAATACATTTCTTTCAGTGATAATCAGGAAATCTTACATTAAAAATACTACGTTTGTTCTGACGAGTGTGGCTCAGCTGGTTGGGCATTGTTCCGCAAAGTGAAAGATCACCAGTTTGATTCCCGGTCAGGGCACGTGGGTAGGTTATTGGTTTGGTCCCCAGTCAGGGCACATACAAGAAGCAACCAATTGGTGTTTCTCTCCTCCCCGCTCTCTCTTCCCCTTTCTCTTAAAAAAAAAATAAAATATTTTAAGAAATACTATGTTTGCCCTGGCCAATGTGGCTCAGTTGGTTGGAGCATAGCCCCATAGATTGAAGGGTTGTGGGTTTGATTCCTTGTCAGGGATGGGTTTCAGGTTCTGTCCCTGGTCCTACTGTGTGCGAGGAACTGACCGATATTTCTCTCACACATTGATGTTTTTCTCCTTCTCTCTCTCCCTCCCTTCCCCTCTTTCTAAAATCAATAAGCATGTCCTTGGGTGAGGATAAAAAAAATGATTCCTGATAACATGTATAATGGAAATCCACTGTCAGGATATAGAACATGTTGTATATCATTAATTTTCAAATTCTTCAATGTTTTATGATAAACATTTAAAATTAATCCATTATTCTTTCTGTACAGGCTGAGCTTTGAAGTGGGTTTCTTTTTTCAGTTAATCATAAAGAAAATGGGCTTCGGCCAACACCTTGTTTCTATGCCCCGATTGCTGAAGATCGCTGGTGATTGTGTGTCCAGGTGATGCGCTGTGCTGTTGTGTGTGTCCAGGTGATGCGCTGTGCTGTTGTGTGTGTCCAGGTGATGCGCTGTGCTGTTGTGTGTGTCCAGGTGATGCGCTGTGCTGTTGTGTGTGTCCAGGTGATGCGCTGTGCTGTCGTGCACATGTTCTTAGACTGGGTTTGACACTGAAATGTCTCTCAGCGTGATGAGCATTCTGTAAGTTATCCAGAGGCAGTGAGCTCCCTTTCTAAAAATGTTTAGACTTTTACATATTTGAATTGTGTGAAGTTTGTGAAGCTATTATTTTATCTACTCTGCAGATATAACATCAGCCGGTTTGTGTTTTGATATTTTCATTCTCTCTGATCTCTATAATCTCTAACTTGAATTTAATTCCTAACAGAAGAACTCAGAAATTATGATTTCCCTGAGAAGCCAGGCTTTACACTCAGGAACTAATTTTAATCTCTTTTTGAGAGTTTAATAATAATCCTGTGTTCTTCTAACCATACTTTTCAGATCATGGTGAAGTTAATTTTTGACAGCTCTCAGCCTCCTGCCACCTTTACCTTGTTCATTTGCCATAAAGCACCTGATTTGTAATTCTATTTCAAGGTACACATTTGAGAATTGTTGATTCTCTTTTGGAGTGAAGGCCTTGGACAGCCTGCTATTATAAAAGAATCCCGTTTTGCTTCCTGATGCCAGAGGAAATCAGTCTGGAGCCTGAGCTTAACGGAGTGTGTCAGTGGCGGTAATCACTTATCTCTGTGTTCAGGGAAATGTTTTCACCTTGAAGAGCAAATTGATTCCGAGGCAACAGTGCACTAGTAACCCAGAAAAAATTACTGACGTCCCATGCTTCTACCATTTTTTATTGTGAGATCATTAGGGACACGACTACTGAATATTGGCATTCATTTAGCCTCTTACTGGTGAAGAATTAGGATTCTCTATGACACAATCAAAGTCAATGACAGTAGATGGAAAAGGTGCTATGCGGCCTCCTTCAGTCTCAGGCTTAGATTTTAGAAGTTTTCTGGCTTTATTTTCACTTTCCTTTGCCAACATTTTAAAAAAAGATTTTATTTATTTATCTGTAGAGAGAAGGGGAGGGAGGGAGAAAGAGAGGGAGAGAAACATCAATGTGTTGTTGCCTCTTGTGTGTCCCCTACGGGGGACCTGGCCCACAAATCAGGCATGTGCCCTGACTGGGAATCGAACCAGCGAGTCTTTGCTTCACAAGCACAATCCACTGAGCCACACCAGCCAGGGTTCTTTGCCAGAATTTTTATTTCAACCATCTATGCTTTTTAACACTCAAATGTTTTGATTGCTTCCAGTTTCACAACAGTTCCATTTAGTTGATGGCTGCCAGTTTGTCCTATCAAATAACTAATAATGGGAAACAAAGTCTTAATTTGGAGAAAGAATGAGGTAGTCAAGAAAATGAACTTGACAGGAAATGAAAAGCTCTGCTATGAAAAATGTTAATGAACCAGTGAGAAGTGTGTATCAGTAAAATGGAAATAGCTTGCCCCCAAAATAAATGAGACAAACAGTGGCATGTTATATTTTTTCCTATAATCATCCATTCTGTGTTGCTGAAATAAATCTATTCCGG
This sequence comes from Carollia perspicillata, assembly GCA_004027735.1. NCBI lineage: Eukaryota > Metazoa > Chordata > Mammalia > Chiroptera > Phyllostomidae > Carollia > Carollia perspicillata. Next base: position 37,924 of record PVKM010002822.1, read on the forward strand.
CCTTCAATAAGATTTTTTAACCCTATAATCCTACTTTTTCTTAGCCTGGAGCCACTTTTCTAAACATTTAAAGTATCTTTAGTGTCTTATTATTATCATTCCCACCAATTTACTGAGTCACCCTGCGTTAAAGAATTATACTGATTTTTTCCGTACCATGTGTTTGTAACTTGGAGTGGCATTATGGTACAGAGAATAGGAGTTTTGAATTCGAACAGACTTGTTTGGATCCCAGTTCTTCTCCTTAGAGAAATACTACCCTGACCTTTATATTTCTCATCTGAGGAGTAGTTTCTAAAAAGTCTCACCTTGATCTGTTGAACCAGAATAATAAACTCCCTCGGTAATGCTTATTTCTACTCAATCGTTTATACTCACTGCAATGGAACATTTTAAAAATGTTGATTTCATAGATACTCAAATACTCAGACCCAGTTTCTTTTTGGCTACAAAGATCTGTGGATCTCAGGTTCCAGTGATTTGACCCTCATTTGCCTTTGCCTTTCTTTTGTGCTCCCATGGATGCAAATTTGATTGGTCATTAAGGCAAAATAACTTATGTTTTAAGGATGTTTTTTCTATTTCTGTGAAAAATGCCCTTGGAATTTCGCTAGGAATTGCACTGAATCTGTAGACGGCTCTGAGTCGTGTGGAACTGTTTCTGTTTAGTAGCTGTGTGCCCAGGTTAGTTGCTTACTTTCTCTGATCTTAAGTTTCCTCTTCTGTAAAATGACATAGCAATTCCTGCCCTAAAGAGCTGTCGTGAGGACTAGTGTGAAGATGTGTAAAAAGCGTTTAGCAGTGTGTTGGACACAGAATATGCCAAACTGATTTGTTTCTTTCTTCATAGTCAGTCTTTTTTAATTTTGACCCATAGCTGTGTCACACTGCCAGATAAGCCTTCCTGTAATGGGGTTTTCATTCCATGACATCTGTGGTCAAAAAATAGATGGGAACCTTAGTTTGACTACTATATCATGGCCAAATTTATGTTTTGCATTTTAAGAATGTCAAGATCTTCCCACTCTGCTCCTGCCCTTCCTTATCTGATGATATTTCTTACTATTCTCCCACCTCCTACCAAAATACTCTGTTCTTTGTCATTTACCTAAACATATCATGGACATTTCTTCTTTGGTGTCTTTGCTTTTCTCTTACCTTTCCTGTTTGTTTAAATGTTGTTCATTTTACAAGATGTAGTTTAAGAGCTTATCTGTATAGTAGCCTCCTCGCTTAATCCAGCTCAGATCAATTTCTCATTGAACAGATGGAGAATCTTAGAAGAGAAATAGGAACCCTTACTTAGGAAATGGGATGTTGAGTGAAATTATTCTTTACCACAGGGTCTGACTAGGGCTTAAATTAAGGTATATTTTACTTTCTACATAATTATTGTTATTTTCATAACACTGATGTATAAATGGTAAGCAGTTCACATAGTATTTGGCCTTGCAAATAACAAGTGTTCAATACATATTTTTTGTATGGATAAGAATTCTATTCATATCTTTTAGTAAGGCTGAGTAAAGTTTGAATACAAATATGTGTTCAGAGATTATCAAAATTATAAATCATGAATACATAGGTATTGGGAAAGGATGCTACAGTAGGAAAATATTTAGCAATAAATTAGTGTAAATATTCTGAAAAATATAAAATACACATTTTAATATTTCATATTCTTGAGAAGCTTCATCATATAAAAAACTAAGATGATAGCATTTTGTTTTCAAGCTGATCCATTTTCCTGCATTACTTCAGTTTATTCACTAAAAAATAAACACTTATTATGCCTTTATTGTGCACCAGCTACTGCCTTAGGGCAGATAAAAAATGAATGAGGCATTTGTCTTGTTTTTAGGAGCTTGCAGTCTGGCAGAGAAAACAGACAGGTCACTAAATGATAGAACTGTGGAATGATAAATTATTTTATGAAACAATCTAGTTACAGGGGTGTCCAACCTGTGGCCCATGGGCTGCGTGCAGCCCAGGGTGGCTGTGAATGTGGCCCAACACAAAATCATAAATTTACTTAAAACCTTATGAGATTTTTTTTTGTGACTACATGTTGCAGTGTATTTAATGTGTGGCCCAAGACAACTCTCTTCTTGCAGTGTGGCCCAGAGATGCCAAAAGGCTGGGCACCCCTGAAAATGATAGAAGAACTATTTATTTTTATAACCACAGAATTAGTATCTTTCTTGACACATTTCAGCTGTTCAATAAAAGTGTATTGAAAAAAGAAATAGCTGTGTTTCAGCCAGTGAAAGTGAAGAGGTGATTCTGAGTGTGGGGGGACGTTACAGAGTGGACGACAACGACTGTTTGGTTCTGCAGCAGGAGGGCGTGTCGTGAACGGACTCCAGCGTGGTTCTGTGTTTTCCTCCCTCATGACTGTCCCTACCAGCCAGCGCCTCTATGAGTTTTCTGTGCTCCTTTCCATCTGTCTTTGCCTGCCTGAAGTTCTCACCTTCTCCTTCAATCTGCATTAATTTCATTAGTTTTACTTCTCCTCAGTTATCAAAATGTGACTCTGCTGTGACCTTCTTCCAGTGTCAGCCTGTCCCTGACCCCTGTCCTGGTCTGGCGCAGGCTGTCCTCCAGTGCTTCCCAGTGCGCTGCAATAGTTCTTATGGTGATTGCAAGGGTAGCGAGTAATTCTGCATTTTCTTGGTTTCTTATTTTTGAAATCACTAGGCTATGCATTCCTCAAGGACATTCTATATATGTATATTTCATCTTTATGTTAGCAAATTCTAATACTGTGCCTGTCACATAAGAGGAGACCAGTATACTTGAATTGAGTCAGTGAAGAAAAGAATGGATAAATCCATGGGTGGATGGGTAGATGGATAATGTTAGGAAGGTGAGCACTAATGCTTGACCGAATATTGAGGAAACTTCCTCTACTTCAAAATCTTGTCGAAGATTTTTGTTGTTTGTTTCTTCTGCTTGTTTTGAATGAATGCACACTCGTCCTTACCAAATGAGAGCTGGTCTGGTGAGACCATTTTTACTTCCTTTAAAGTTAATCTAAAGTTATTTTCTGGTAGTTTTCTCAGAGCATTTTGCTACTTTTCGGATGCTTTAGAGGAATGTGATGAAACTGTTAAGACTGGTTCTTATTTTTTAAAATATTTTATTTATTTATTTTTAGAGAGAGGGGAAGGGAGGGACAAAAAGGGAGAGAAACATCAATGTGCGAGAGATATATCTATCGCCTCTCACAGGCCCCCAACCAGGGTTCCAGCCTGCAACCCAGGCATGTGCCCTGACGGGGAGTTGAACCAACTGGTGACCTGTTGGTTTGCAGGCTGGCACTCAGTCCACTAAAGCCACACCAGACAGGGTTGGTTCTTATTTTTTGTTTTAGTACAAGAGGTTACATTATCTGATTTTTTAAAAGAAGACAATTTTCTTGGCTCAAGATCTAATTGCTCACCAAAGCCATTAATAAAGTTAATAATTAAATGTTCAAGAAAGTTTAGGATTTGCTGAGATTAAGCAAAGAATAAACTTTGAAAAACAATTTTACCAAAAATGTAGACTACTTATTAAAATTAAAACATTTCTCAATTGAAGGTAATGTATGTGTATTGTGTTTTTGAGATATTAAAATTTTAAATTAATAGGGTAACAAAACAAATCAGGAATGTTAATGGTTATGTTAGTGATATAATAAGCCATATTAGTTATGCTAGCTGTCTTTGAAAAAATTAAGACAAATCATGTAGTAATAGCTAAACTATAATCCACGTAAAGTTGTCACTCGGTTCAAGTCCATAGTAGGTGTTCCTGATCAGCAGGTGGCTCTCCTGCAAGTGGGAATTCGGGAACCTAGATTCCTTCTGTCTAGTGGCTCTGCTGTCTTGAGCACAGGGCTCCAAGATCACCTGGCTCATCTGTAAAAGGTGGCAAAGGGCAAATGTGATGGAGGATACAGGCAGGAGTGTTAGGGGATGGACCCGGGAACAGCAAACATTGCTTCTACGTGTATTTCATCGACTAGTACCCAGTCATACAGTCACATGGCTGTTTTAATTGGCATGGGAAGTTAAAAAGTATAGTCTAGCTATGTGCCCAAGAAGTAGAAGAAACAGAATGTTAATCGCCTAACCAGACTTAGCTGTGTAATGTCTTTTATAATTTAAATAATTTTTCTCTATATACATACTGATTTTTATAGTTCTCATTCATAGAAACTTTTCCTATAGTTATAAGTAGTTTCACATTTAAGCATGCATTTATTAATGAAAATCTTACCCATTAAAATTGTAGAATATTTTTATATAAGAAAAATTAGACCTTTATGTAAGACAAGTACAAGTTTTAATTTCCTCCTAAAGAATGTTTTAGCTATCTCTATGCATTGACTTATTATATGTATAATAGGTCCTTTACATATTTTAGAGTGATTATTGTGAACGCTTACATTCACAGATTTAAATAAATAAAATCAGCAATTTTAATATGCTTGAGTGAGTAAGAGTCAGAGATCTTGTTTTCTAAAAAATAAATGGAAGTGACTTGTTTCTTTTTGACATTAAGAAATTCTATGATGAAATAGAATGCTAATGAGTCGTTGAGATGTCTGGTAGATAAGTCAGTAATTACTTTTAAATATCATAGTTAGAATTTGGATTGCATGTACCTGTGTGTGTCCTAGCACACTTGGATATACTATATTTGGTGTCTTGCCTTATATTTGCTTTCATTTGGTTTGCGTTAGAATTGCTGTCATTCTGCATACAGATTCTTACCCTAAGTAATATTTTTCATCTATCTTGATACCAAGATCTTTCAATCCTGAGAGACTATTTCTGCAACAGTGGCTTCTGATAATCACATATGTAGCCTTGAACCTCATTTGGTTTATATTGACTTCCTTCAGGAGAATTAGGTATTGTCGCTTTGAAATGGCCCTGTGGTCATACTCTAGATTCTATGGTGAAGCTTGGGCTACTTTCATCAAAGATGTCTATCAAGCACCTATCACCATTTGACATATTACAGTTGACCTTACACAATGCAGGTTTGAGCCACATGGGTCCATGTTTACAGGGATTTTCTTCAATAAATACAGTACTGTTTTTGATCTGCTGTTTTGGGAGTCTCTGGACAGATGTGGAGGGCCAACTGTATGCATTGGACTAGACCATTTTATACCGGGATCTTGAGCATCTGTGGATTTTGGTATCTGGACCCTGGAAACAATCCCCTGTGGATACCGAGGGACGGCTGAGTTTTGAGGGAGTCAAAGTTAAACGTGGACTTTCAAATGCACAGGAGTTGGCACCCTTTACTCCTGTGTAGTTTGATTATTTATTTTGCCTCCTTCCACTAAATGTAAACTTCATAAAGGCAGTCACTCTATCTATTTAGTTTATTTCTGTATTCTTAATATCTAGAAAATGTCTGACACATAGCATATACCCAGTATATATTTGCTAGATGAAGGAACAAATGGAGACTGGAAGACTAGTGTGACGGGAGATGAAATTGATTGGATGGTTGCTGATTTTTGATGCTGAAACATTGGGAAAGTATTTCCTTCCATGGGAAGTTTAGTCCCAGAATCTAAAGAAAAAAATCACTCATACAATTAGCAAGCCAATTTAAGAAGTATTTTCTAATTACGTTTTTACAAGTTTAAATAATATTTAAAGTAACTAATAGTAAAATATTTTATTTCAAACCCAGTTAAAGGAGATAAAGTCAGTGGAGCATTGACTTTAGGCTGCTTTTACTTTCACCTGGCCAGAGACATTACCCTTGATCTCCATAGTAGACATTAATATGATTTTCGGGGAAAATCAGGGTTGCAATCGGTAGCACCCAAATAAAATGAAGTTCTCTAAGGTTAAATATGGACGTTTAACCTTAACCTTAGTACCATAATGCTTTTTAACAAGATGAGGTAGCCAGTCACAACAATAAGAAATGCTCATCAATTTTTAAGGGCTGTAGAGGAAAACAGAATTAAGTCTCTGTCATTAAGAATAGAATGTGAATGCATGGGGGCAAAGGTGCTTCGAATATCAAAGGAAAATAAATGTGCATTTATATATCATTATTCTCTTTCAGACTCTTGGTGTGCCTGTGTTTTTCTTTTTGATGGATTGTTTAGGAGTGTACATGTTTCTTTGCAAGAGTTGCGAGAAAATTGTTCATTCCTGTGAAATGAGGGAGACTTGAGATAGCAATGCAGTCTCGAAAGACAGCCTAGGTAGGCCAAGGAACTTTTTTTGCATTAAAAAAATTTTATTGTTGTTCAAGTACAGCTTTCTACCTTTTCCTCCCACTTCTCCCCACCAACCCCGCCATCGCCACCACCCTCCCCTGATTCTACCCCCCTTCCTGTTGGTTTTGTTCTTGTGTCCTTTATAGTTCCTGAAAACCCTTCTCAGAAAACTAAAAATGGAATGCCTTTTGACCCGGCAATTCCACTGCTGGGATTGTATCCTAAGGCCAAGGGAGCTTTTAGGCAACATCACATAAGGGGGACCGCATGCTGCGTTGACTGGATGGGATGGCTGACATATAGGAGGAGAGGGGAAAAGGGGTTGGAGAGACGGGGGTCCAATGTGAACTTTGGATATTTGGTTAAGTGGTGTGAATGATATTTTATAGATAGTAGGGAGCCATTAAAGCTTTTTGAACAGGAAGTTAAGTGTGATGTAGTTTGGACAGAGAGAGGGAGATATATAGTTTGCATAGAAATCAGTTAGGCAACAATTGCATTTTTCTGGGAAGGAGGGACCAGGTGAGAGTGGGAGTGGTCCGGAAAGAAATTTATGAGGCCTGATGTGGATACAGGAGGGTGGGGGAAGAGAGGTTTCAGGGATTAACTCTTCTGCGGCTCAGGAAAAAAGAAAAGAAAAGAAATAAGGAGGCCAGAGAGGAAACAGGCTTTGTTGCAAAAGAGCGAGTCTAATTTCAGACAGGTGAACCCTGAGGTGACTGCAGCATTCCAAGGTGGTGGGTGACACCTGGTGCAGGTAGAATTTCCAGAAGGAAGCTTGGTATAGAAAATTGGCTTTGGAATTAAAAACACAAAAGTACCAGCTCAAGATTTTGGAGGAGAAAGAGAAGGGAGTTGAAACGTGAACCTTGTAAGAGTCCCGCCATTAGGGAATATGAGGAATACAGTGAATATGGAACATATATGGAAGAGATTAAACTGATTATGTAGCATGACTCCCTGAGATGTCTTGTCCCAGGTCCATGACACTGAATTTAGGAATTTACGTGGGCTAGGCTTTACTAAACTATTGAGTCTGAGGATAAGAGCTAAGGATTTTTAAAAAATGCTTGATTGTATCATATATTGTACTCTTGCAGTCATGTTAAATGTTACACGAGTTAGAGACTGAAGAGATTGACCTGTCTCAGACTGTGGGGCTTCCTCAGGGTTTGAGCTGATGCGACTGTCTCTAATAGAGTCATCCATAACTGTGCGTCTCTTCCTGAGAATCTCGGGGCCTGGAGTTCATATCGCTCTCTGTCTTGGGTAATGTTGCCGACTGCCACATTTTTGCTGCAGCAATATCTTCCATAGTGCTTATATTTAATTTAACAAGCAGTGTCGACACCTGGGTTTCTGTCAGTCTCACTTTAACTAATACTCTTTGTGACTGATACAGACAAAGAAGTAAAGACGTAGGGGAAAATGCAGGATGGTATAATATGACAGGAACCAAACAAGAACATTTGAAGGGAAATGACCCACTGCTGAGGCCAAAAGCAATAAAAACTAAAAGTTCTTCAAAGGTGATGTTGGGTGACATCAGGAAAGGAAATTTTAGTTTTGATTTTTGGGTATTATATGGATAGTGATTAGAGACAATATTAATTACACTGAATTATTTATTTAGTTATATGATTAACATTATTTGATGCTAGCTCAATAAAGCTATCTGCTGACTATGAAAGTAATTTATTCCGAAACCTTAGGAATATAGAAATTATTCATCGATGTCATGATTTTATAAAATAAACGTAGAGTCTCATAGTCCTGGTTTATATCCTAAAACTAGTTTTGCCACTCACCAGCTAGGTAGCCTCCAGGAAAATTACTTTCTTTTCTGAGTCTTTTTGTTATTACTAGTAGAATAGAAATAATCATGCTTGTTTAAAAGTGGATTTTTCCAACTTTATATTTCTTGTGAACGTCTATTATGCCTCTATGTGGTTTCTTGAACACTATTAAATATTTAGAAAATTCAAGCCCAGGCTGGTGTAGCTCAATGGATTGAGCACAGGCTTGCGAACCAAAGGATTATGGTTCGATGCCCGGTCAGGGCAGATGCCTGGGTTGCAGGCCAGTTCCCAGCGGGGCAACGCACAAGAGGCAACCACACATTGATGTTTCTCTCACTCTCTCCTTCCCTTCCCCTCTAAAGATAAATAAATAAAATCTTTAAAAAAAAAAGAAAATTCAAAAATAGGAATTGATATAAATTCGATCAGTAGTTAAATGTTGTATATCATGAAGTTAATTTAAGTATAATTATGGGTGTTAAAGATGAATTTATATGTTTTTGATATGACATATGATACATGCATTTACTTTAAATTAGATTTTTGAAGGCTAAAATGACAGGTCATATTTATTATTAAAATGTAAATTATAATTTTGTTTTTACTTATAGCATCGAGATACTTTCGCAGTCTGATGCTTACATCTTATGCATACCAAATGAACAGTTAAAAATTTATTTTAGTGTGTTTTCCTATGTGACAAGACAGAAAATCGAGACTGCTATTTTGTACTTGTCTGCAAATTGCAAGCATGGAGAAACTTTATTCTCATTAAGTGAAAAGCCACGTGGATGGAATCCCCACCATATATTTCTTTTCAAAATATTTTTTCAAGTATGTAGAGATACCTTTTATATACAGTTAGTGACTTCTGAGCAGAACAGTGTAACCTAAATTATGGTGAAATTGAGCTTGGGACAAATTTGTATGATCTTTATTGTTATTTACTTATTTGTTTTTCATTTTTTATTGAGTTTGTTGGGGTGTCATTGATTCCAAAAACCATACAGGCTTCAAGTGTACAACTCATAAAACGTCATTAGAAGGTGCAGGGATTGAAAAAACAAAGACAGTATTTATTGTTTTTATGCTTCTCTTTGTTCTATTTCAACATCAATGTCGCGTAAGCTTTTGTCTTTAATAATTGGTTCTTTATGCTATAAGGTAGCTAATAGTACTTATTTTAGACACATTGAGAAACTACCTACAGGTGAAAAGTCCCGCAGTGGGTAGCAGGGTGCTAGTGAGAAATGAATCAACTGAGTGGCAGAGTCACGGGTTCACTTGTCAGATCTCAACAACATAGTGCGTGCTCCTTCGATGTACCCTATTGATTTTTAAACTTCCACTTGAAAGTGGAAAATTACTCGTATAATTATTTTATTAATTGATTATTATGCAAATAAAACCCAAACAGACATATTCACTTTTAAGTATATTTTATTGACTATGCTATTACAGTTACCCCATTTTCCCCCCATTACCCCTTGGGCTGGTTCCCCCCTTCCCTGCAGCAATCTCCCCCCTTAGTTTATGTCCATGGGTCATGCAGGTAAGCTCTCTGGCTTCTCCATTTCCTACGCTGTTCTTATCCCCTTGTCTATTCTATACCTACCCGATTATGCTTCTAAATCCCTATACCTTTTCTCCCATTCTCCCCTTTCTCCCTCCCAGCGGATAACCCTCCATGTGATCTCCATATCTATGATTCTATTCCTGTTCACTTAGTTGTTCACTTAGTTTTTTTTTTGTTTTTTAAATTCACTTGTTGATAGTTGTGAGTTCGATGCCATTTTAATGTTCATAGTTTTGATATTCTTCTTTTTCCTAAATAAGTTCCTTTAATATTTCACATAATAAGGGCTTTGTGATGATGAACTCCTTTAACTTTGCCTTGTCTGGGGAGCTCTTTATCTGCCCTTCAATTCTAAATGATAGTTTTGCTGGATAGAGTAATCTTGGATATAGGTCCCTGCTTCTCATCACTTTGAATACTTCTTGCCAGTCCCTGCCTGCCTGCAAAGTTTCTTTTGAGAACTCAGCTGACAGTCTTACAGGAAGTCCTTTGTAGGAACTCTCTACTTTTCTCTTGCTGCTTTTAAGATTCTCTCTTTATCTTTAACCTTTGACATTTTAATTATGATGTGTCTTGGTGTGGACCTCTCTGGGTTCAACTTGTTTGGGACTCTCTGTGCTTCCTGGACTTGTATGAAAGCAGACATACTCATTTTAACAACATGACCCCCTTTGAACTCCTTTGGGCATCTGTGAGATTAACAAATCTATGTTATCGGATTGTTACAGATTATCACAATGCTGGCGTATATTAAGCGTGCTAATTATTAATTATCATTCCTTAATAACTATTAATATTTGGATCTCACTGCATTCCATTATAATTACTTATTGTGTCAACCACACGTAAGGCCTATACAGCTGCTCTGTGTAAAGGCTTCTCTGTATAAGTTACATAATTTGCCAAAGTCCTAAAGCTGGCAGATTGAAGAGCTGAGATGCAGACTCTGGCTGCAGCTCTCGACCATTACGCTGAATCACTTTTCACGTCCTTAAGGCCCTTTATAGGCTGGAAGTTCTAAAACTATATAATGTTAATATTGTTACTGTTTGTATATTGACATGTCTTTATTACACTATAAGTAACATTATATTATACTTTGGTTATAAATCGAGAAAAGGGTCTTGTTTCTTTAGGACATATCATGGACATGATTCTTTTTACCAAATTTATGGTATGATCACTGACCTTAGTTTTTAGTAATTTTCCTTATGATTCTAAAAGTAAAGTGCATGTATCGAAGAATTGAATAAAGTTTTACTTGATTTTCCTGTAGGAAATCCCAAGTTCATCAACAATAAGTTATCAGACAGAAGTGTTACAATAGGTGGTAATGGAGGGTGCCATGTTGAGGACTCTTTCACAAGATTGAAGGAAAATTAGAAAACTTCGTGAATTCCATCACTCTGACACAGCTGTTCGTATGTGGGTTATATTCTGAGTCCTGTGTCTCCATACATTTGCACTCATACACAACTGCAATGATCATTTATCTAACTCCTTATTCTCTTTGTTTATTTAATTAGACATTAGAAGTTAGTAATACTTTAATGTTAAAAAAACGTTTAAAATGTTTGAAAATCCTGACTTTCTGCAAAGACCCCCTTAATAAACGGCTGTGTGTTTTCTTTAGAAGAGCTTTTTGGGTTCTTAGGAAGCTTTTTAAGCATCTTCTTAACTTACTGTTTTATTTATACGATTTGTCCATTTGGGATTTCTAATCCTTCAAGGATAGAGCATCTACTTGGGATATAAAGCAGTTCTCTAGCTTTAATTATGGTACTGAAAACAGAGGAATGGAGCCCAATGAAAAGGGAATGCCTGCAGCCGTAGTGGTATAGTTACTGATTCCAGGTTGCCTTCGGGAGTTAATCAGAATGTAGAGGGAAGGGGAACGTAGGGACTTACAGACGACAACGTGGAGAATGCAGCAGAGTCTACATGGTGTTGTTGTGGCCTGGGGTCACGGCTGGTAGTGAAATTTTCACTTTAAGTTGACCAAGTCCAGGGAATTTGTGCCTTATATCAAATTCTGTACTATTTGGCGTATGCCGAGAAATCTTACGCTGAGGGTATCATATGATTCACTCTCAAAATGGAGAAATTAGTCTATTTATGTGAATTTTTGAAAGTAAAATCTATTTAAAACTTCATCTCCCCTTCTTTCGCCTTTTGTCACTTCCACTGTCCTATTTTATTTTTTCCAGATGCTTTAATATTTTTTTCAGTGTCACCATTTTTCTCGTGAGGATAGTTAATGACATACCTTTCAGAATGAGCATAATTAAAGCTAGGGAAGTTATCAAGACGCAGGAAGTGTTTCTGAGACGGATTACTTAAAGATGCGTTGGTGGACATAGTTCTCTCTAACACATACTTCACCATGGGGAACTTCAGGTGACATTGACACTGCTTTGTGCTTGCCTCGACAGCACATAGATTAAAATGGGAATAATACTGAGTGGATTAGCGTGGCCCCTGTGCAAGGATGACACACAAATTCGTGGAGCATTCCATATTTTTTTTAAAAAAGAAGAAAAAAAGAAATTAACACTGCTTTATTTTCTAATGGCTGTCATCTTGGGAAATGCCCACAAAACACATCTTTTCGATACCAGTTTAGTGTTTGTGCTATTACTATTTTAATCCTTTTTATAGTTGATGACAAATACTTCAACTGCTGTCAGAGTCTCACAGGGGTAGGAAATTGCAGGAAAAGTTACAAAAAACTTTAAAATTATTCAGCACAAATGTACTGCTAGAGCCACACACAGATCCTCATTTGCGTGGTAATAGGATTTACTTAATTAATCCTCTTTTCCTCTTCATGTCATAAAAGGTTAAAGTTGTATTTTGAATTGTATTCTGAGAGAAAAGATCACTTGTCTTTCCAAAAAAAGTGATTTTAGAAATAGACTTATAAATATTTACTCATGCCCTGACTGGTGTGGCTTAGTGGGTTGGGCATCATCACACCATCTAAAAAGTTGCTGGTTCGATTCCTGGTTGGAGCACATGCCAAGGTTGTGGGTCAGGTCCCCAGTTGAAGATGTGTAAGAAACAACTGATAGATGATTCTCTTCCTCTCTTTCTCCCTCCCTTCTCCTTTCTCTAAAAATAAATAAAGTTTTTAAATATATATATTCATAATGAAGATGAATATTATACTTAGAAACCACTTTATAAAGAATGAGTGACTATAGTAAGTTATGTAATGTCTAATCACTGGTGTATACACCTGAAACTAATATAATAATGTGTCTTAACTGTAAATGAAAATTAAAAAAATGATAAATGAAGAGAAACAAAGAAAATTAGTGACTAGATTAGTGGTAAATTGCATATGTGTTATAGTTAATGAAATGTACCCGTAGGGCCTAAGAGGTGTCCTGTTACTGTAGGCTTCCAGTAACGAGACCTTTGTAGAGAGACTTTGATAATTATCATTTATTATAACTAAGTACCTGCTTAGAAGAAGTTGTTTAAATCAGATACTATCTGAACAATTAAGGCAGAGTTTCTACCAGCAAGGCCATAAATGAAGGGAAGCACTTACAGGAAGCCAATATGGTGTCACGAGGTCAAAGATTTGTTATCAAGGCTTGGCCAGTTTAGACGAAGGAAGACACTGATAGCTATTGCCTGGAAAAGTCCAGGGATGTGAAGATGTGCTTGAAAATAGCTTCTGATATCTTTAATGGAAAACAGAAAAAGCGGTTCGAGAATAAGAACTTAAATGCTGGTGTGCATTTTAATGTCTGTTTTTCAGGGTTTTTTTTCTCTTTTTTTAACCAATTTAGCAAACAGCAAAATACTTAGTTTTTTTTTATTTTTTATTATGCAGCCTCTATACCACAGACCTTGTCCTATTGCTCCCTCCATCAAATGACAAAATCTCATTTTTAATGCACTCAGCTTGTTTTGACATTTTCCGTCCTATACCAGCGTGCAAATCTATGGTTTATCTTCTAAATGATCAAATCTATAATAAAACACATATAAGCTCTCATCACAGTTTGTAGAGCCTTGGGCTTCTGACATTTAAAAATCAGTTTTTAGATTTGCTCAAATATCTACTTAGAAAATATACACTTTGCTCAGTATTTAAAACTTGAGCTTGATTAATTACTTTCTTCAACTAGAAAAATATAGGGAAGAAATAGGTTCAAAGTAAATTGATGGGCTTCACGAAAATTTTTTTCTACTTGCCATATAATTTCTGGCTTCTCTAATTTTGAGATAAAAACTACATAAATTCATCATTTTTATGACTTTATTGCTTCATAAAAGTAAACATTTTTCTCTGCAAAGATGTCAGACACTTTGGAAATGCAAACATACATAAGATACTGCCTCTGGCTCAAAGAATCTTAAGTTCTCAGTACAAATGATGACACATATCCAAATAAATATTTGTGGCCATGTTTGTTAGTTCAAAGACTCTGTTTCCAAGTAGCTGTAGTCTTTGGGGGATTACCTGGTTATCATAGAGACTAGGGTAGTTAACAGTTCATTGAGTATTTCTGTAAATATTTATGTAAAAAAAAAACCCTTTCAGTAGTGGCTGCCTCTGACAAAGGGGACATGTTTCATGACATGCATTTAAAAAATCACATTCATATATTACCTTTTAAAAGAAAAAGTATCTTAAGTAAAAAGAAGAAATTGTATCCACACAGCCTTCATTGCCACTTGAATCAGTGTGGTAGAAAGACCGTGTGGGAGGCATATGAAGTATGCTCGGCCTCGCCCTTTTCACAGAATCACGGGGTGCTTTCGTGCCACGCACTGGCTAGCCCTAGCCATGCCCAGACCCCACAGTTACAGCTCCAGTGAGACCCTGCAGTACACTCTCAAAGTCTGTGTGTACCACTCACGTTTAGATGTTCTGTAATATTTTCATGATGGCATCTAAACTTCGAGGAAGATTTAGATACACTATTTGTCATCTTTAGTTTCTAATTTTCCTCCTTTCTCCTAGTCTATGTATCTGTATTGAGATTGAGGTTTTAGAGTTAATACATCACCCTTGATACACTCTTTTCATCTTCTTAGAACAAATTCCTACCCTTAGAAAAATAAATCCATGAAATTGTGTATCGGAGGAAAGTACTTGAACTGGGTCTTGAATAATGGCCCTAAAGAACTGGGGAATATTAGGGGGGAGACAGTCCACTTGGAGGGAATCAACAAAGAAAAAGAACACATCGTATCTGGATAATGATGAGTGGTTCTTCTGGAACAGAGACTGTAAATCTAGTGCTGTGTGGGCATTAATCTCTCCAGTTGCTATCTAACTGTACTAATATTTGCTGCTGTTTTATTTTTTAATTTAAATTTTTAAAAAAATTGTTGACACTGTTCATGATCTCCCCATTTTCTCCCCCTTTTCCCACCTCCACTGGAAGGCGTTTCCTCTGGAAACATTTCGCTCCATTCTTATATCTGATACCAGACTTCCTTCTCTCCGTTATCAAACTATGTACTTTTTGTTGAGTTATCCTTTAAACTTAGATGGTTTACCTTGGTGATTTCTCTACTGCGGTGGCTTGGATGGCCACTTCTGTGTCACATATCCCAGTTCCACATCGTCAGCCACAGCCTTCTCATTCACACGTCCAAGTTCACCCTGGACCTGCTGACCGGGATGCTTCCCAGGCATCCAGCATTTCTGAAACCCAGCTCAACCTGCCCTGCTTTTCCTCGCTTAATTCTAATTCAGACAAGGTTTTGTCCAAGCTGGGACTCTGACAGTAATTCTCTTGTTTCTCTTTTCCCATGTGCAGTCATCTTGCTAAGTCTTACTGCGTTTAAAACTGTGGTTGTACTTCACACATTTAGTTTTGTTTGGAAAAAGGCCTGTGATTTCTGTGTGATAATTATCTTTGTGTCACAATTTAGTGTTTTTCTGTTCCGAATTGTTATTGCTTGTCTTTGCTTCACAAAACAGTTTTCTCTTCAGTCAGGCTGAGAGTGCATTATTTTATGTGTTCAAATGTTTTTTTTCCTATTTCTTAAATGACCTTGATTCGGGGGGACAATATTTATGTCATTCGCATGCTGACTCTCTCCTTGTGAATCATAGTATGCTCTCGTGTTGGCCAGTGATCTGCTTGTCTGACATGCCTTTTAATCTGGTGTTTTATGTGCAGGTCAGGAGCAGCGCTGCTGCTGGACCTGGTTCCTGAACTAGTTCAGAGAGGCTCTGCATTACGGTGTTTATTGTCACAATAAAAGCCAATAGTTATTGATAATATTCTTCATTTTATTGGAGAATATCATAATCTTCTTTAGTCATGTTCTAATCTCCTTACGTTGTGGGAGACAGAAAAATAAACAAAATGAAAATGTGAAAATAGTATGACAGAAGATGGTAAGTGCTATGGGGAAACGTAAAGCAGGGAAGGGGCGAAGGAGGTGGAGCGAGGGGATGGAGCTTACCCTGCCTGCTCAGGGTCGGGTGTCACTGAGAGAGTGACGTTCATCACAGGCCTGAAGGGGGTGGGGAAGTGCGCCATCCAGTTCCTGAGGGGTGAGCTGGAGGTGGAAGCGATGCTTCATCCAGAAGTTCAAGAGTGGAAGCCAGGGGAAATGGGAGTTGGCAGTTTGTCGGGGAGCTGAGTTGGTGGGGAGGTTGGTTTAAGATGGGGGGAAATGAGTGTGTAGGTTTCCCAGTAGAAAGACAAACAGAAACATGTTAAATAGATACAGCAAGGTAGGGAGACAGAGAATCAAGAATATGGGTGTGGAATTAGTCACCTGAGACAGGAGAGTGAAGGGTAATGAGAGGGAAGATGGATATAAGGGTGAGGGGGAAAAATCGATAAATTTAGTGCCTCATGAAATATTCTTTTTGTGTGAAATTGGAGGCAGGTTTTCTAAGAGGAAGGAATAATACTGAAGTTAGGGGTTATACTTAGTGATTAAAGATAGGAATGGATATTGTGGGGAATGGAAAAGGGAGTGGATGTGGGTAAATACAACATGGGCAAAGCAACATGGAGATTCCCACTGACACTTTGAATAGTAACTGTAGCAGAGTCGGGGCAGGGCAGTCTTCTTCCCAGCAACCCCCAACCAGGGATCCGGGGTACAGTCAACAGATGGTCATTTAGCTGCAAATATGAAGACTGGAGGGTTAGGTGAGGGAAAGAATGTGTGGGGGTGGAAAAGCATTATTAACCATTAGTTTAGAATGTTATTGACTATTAGCTGGAAGGATAGAGTTTTTAGACCCATTTTTTGTACTCAATTTCTTGAAAATCGGTGCATTCACTACAGTCTGATAATTAGCTCTTTTCTTACGTATGGAAAATACCATCTTGAGTACAATTTTCTTTTCAAATGACTGATGACACTCACTCTGCTGTTACATTTTGGGCACCGATTAAACGATTCATCGAGCTTATGGAGCACAGCGAATAGGAGAGTAAGTACTAGAGTTATAATGTCCTAGGTTTAAATCCTTCTTGGTGAGTTACTAGCTCTGAGACTTTGGATAATGAAATTGTCCTCTTTGTGCTTCAGTGCTTTATCATGTGTTAAAAAAAGACAATCAAAATATGTCATCTTACAGACGCATTGTAATGATGAAATGGGTAGTACATGTAAAGTTTTTAGCTCAGTGTTCATTGTACATTCTCCACAATGTTAGCTACTGTGTTAGTCAGCTGTCGCCATAGAAATGTGTAACAAACCTCCACCAAGCTCATCATCATACCAAGCCAAACTTAATTTTTTTATAAGTGGCTCTGCTTTAGGTCATGGTTCAGTTCCAAGTTTTGAGGCAAGGTCAGGTTTGTTCCTGGTGCCTCGTTCTGAGGGCCAATTCAAAGGGGCCTGTGGGATGCCTGAGTTGTATTCATATGTAGACGTATGAGTTCAAGAGCATACTCTGCAAGCACCTTTAAATTCTGCAAACATCCTGCTTTATATTCTAGTGTCCAAATGGCCAAACATAAAGGCAGCGGTGGTGGAAAGCGTCTTCTATTTAGTGGTGGGGGTGGGGGGGTGGGGGAAGTAAGTGGGAGTAACTGGGGAGGAGGTAAGTTTCATCTGCTGAATAAAACTCAACTTTGTGAGTTATGACATTTCAATACCTTTTTTTTAATTCGCAAGGAAAAAATAACACTCAGCTGAAATAATGTGATTATTTTTAAACCTAATTTTCACAAATCTTTTTAAGTGAAATGTTGTTTTTATAACTGAAACAAAATGACTGACGAAAGAAAATTTACTTCTCTGCTAACATAATTCCAGCACTTCCAGTATATTAGCTTACTCAGTGTATGGGGACTGAGTGTCTCAGTCTTGCTGGTCTTTTCTACTTAGCTATTCAGCCTTCTGTTGTTCTTTTTTTAAAAAAATGTGTTGATATAATTTACATACAATAAAAGTTATCCACTTAAAGGGTACAGTGAAAGGAGTTGGAAAGATAAGTATTAATATACCCAGAAATACAATAATGACAGACTATTTCCATCATCTCACCAAAGATCCTTTGTTTCTCTTTGCAGCCAATTTCTACCCAACAGTCCCACCCTAGGGAGCCATCAGTTTGCTTCCTATGACTACAACTTTGTCTTTTCTAGAATTTCATATAAACAGAATTGTATACTCTTTGATGTCTGGATTCTTTTGCTTCTATATTTTCCCTTTTTATTGCTGATTAATATTCCATTGTATAGATATGCCACCATATATTTATACATTCACCTGTTGGGAAGTATTTGGCTACAATGACTATAATGAATAAAGTTGTGAAAAGTAGCATGCATGTTTTTGTGTTTTTATTTCTTTTGTAAGAGTGGTAAACATGTGAGAGTTGGATTGTTATGTCAGATGTTCCATATGTGTTTAATTTTTAAAGAACTTTCCAAATTGCTTTCCAAAATGGCTGTGACTTACTAACTTCCTACCAGTAATGTATGAATATTCCAGTTGCATCACATCCTTGCATGAATGGTATCACCATTTTTTTCACTTATAACCATTGTAGTTGGTATACAGGGATATCTCAGTGTGGTTTTAATTTATATTTCTCTGAAGATAGATGATATTAAGCATCATTTCATTGACTTGCCATTTGTATGTTTTCTTTGGTGAAGCATCTGTTCAAACTTTTGCCCATTTCAGTTGTTTATGTTCTTAATATTGAGTTGAAGTTGTTCTTTATATATCTTGAAAACAACTTTCTTATCATATTTATGGTTTGGGAATTATTTTCACAATCTTTGGCTTGCTTTTTTATTTTTCTAACACTGTTTTTTGAAGGACAAGCTTTTATAAATTTTGATGAAGTTCGTATTAACATTTTGGGGTGTATGATTCATGCTTTCTGTGTTCTAATTAAGAACTTTTTGATTATCCCAAAATCACAGTCACAAAGAGTTTTTCCTGTGTTTCATTCTAGAGGTTTTATAGTTTTACACTTTGGGATATAATGTATTTAAAATTATTTTGTATATGATTTGAGGAAGGTTGAATTTAATTTTTTCCATCTCCATTTTCCAGCATCATGTTTTGAAAAAGACTCTGGTTTCCTTGCTGAATTACTTCACAATGTTTATTAATCAGTTGGCCAGAGTCACTTCTGGCATGACTCCATGGGGAGCTCAGAGGACCTATCCCCCAGCAAAACTGGGGGTAATCATTATAAAAACAAACTGATGTCTGTGAGTGGTCCTAAGGGTATAGAGTAAATGAAGAAGCATTTATTCAAGAGCAATATCTATATTTTGGTAAGAATAGTGAGACTCTATTGTATCTGAACTGAGACCCACTGTCTTCCTCCTGCACCCCAACTCAGCACGATGGAAACTCAACACTGGTGAAACCAGAAACACAGGGTTCCCTCTCCCTCCAGCTCCCAGTCAGAGGGCTATTTTCTGGCAGAGGCAGGAACATCACCCTTTCTCACCCTTCTCCAACTACCTGCTGATGCTAAACTCTGTGTGTGTAGCCAGAAGTATGGGTCCCTTCTTCTGCTCAAACCCCACTCATGGGATGAACTTTCTGTCTTGGATGTGGCACTGCTGTGAATATTGGGGCCCTGATCATTCTTGCCATGGCCTATAAGGTGATGGTTTCCTTCTGAGTGAGGTAACTTGAGAAGATTGGAAGCTACTGTCCACCCAGACCTCTCCCTGGCCATGCCCCACCCCTCCACCCCCAGTGACTACTCAGCTCCTAAAGGGGAAGTGCCATATAGACGTGAGCCTTTGTCCATATGCCCAGCTCCAGAGCCTAGGCTCAGAGATTTTTCTTGGGAGGAGAAGCAGCTAACCTGGGAAATAAATAGTTTGGGAGAGCCTGCATGGGGCCAGAGCAAGTCTTAACCACTGATTTTGGGAATTACTCCTTTAAGGAGTCTGAATTTAGTACTTCTTCAAGAGTAATTTAGGCATCAGGACATTTTTGAAAACAGCTAGGTGTGGTAAAAAAAAAGAGACAGTCAAAACAAATCGTGTCAAAATCATAGTCATACCAGAGTGAGTGTGGGCACGCATATGCAAGTACCTCTTTCAGGAGCAGCATCTGACACTTAACTCAGTGGGGTGAGATAAACTTCACTAAAGCAATGCATCCAATCACTAGAGAATCATGCAAATAACAGTTACAAGCCACAGGATGGGGGTGGGGTAGAGGAGTGCCTAGAAGTTTTACTATATATTACCTAAAATGTCCAGTTTCTAATGAAAAATTGTAAGCCATTCAAAGAAGCAGGAAAACATGACCCATACACTGTAAATCAGGTAGGCAAAATGTAATATCTGTGGAAAAGATTAGATGTCACATTAATAGACAAAGACTTCAAAGTAGCCTTGCAAATAGGCTACTTTGCAAAGAACCAAAGGAAACTATTATGTAATTAAAAGGAAAGTATGATGACAATTTACATTAAATAGAGACTATCAGTAAGGAGATAGAAATAGTAAACGATCAAATGGAAATCCTGGAGTTGAAAAGTAAAAAAAAAACTAAAATAAAAATTTTACTAGTGGGGCTATTCGGTAGATAGGAAGTATCAGAAGAAAGAACTAGTGAATTTGAAGATAGATCAATAGATTATGCAATCCGAAGAGCAGAGAGAAGAAGAATGAAGAAAAGTGAATGAACCCTCAGAGAAATGTGGGATACCATTAACTACACCAACATACGTGGGGATATCAGAAGGAGAGGAAATAAAAGGGCAGAAGAATATTTGAAAACTGAGTGTCTGAAATCCCCCAAATGTCTTAAAGAATAATAATCTATGTATCCAGGAAACTCAAAAAGTCCAAGTAGGATAAACACACAGTTATCCACAGCCATATCATAGTAAAAATGCTGAACACCAAAGGCAAGGAGATCTTGAAAGCAGTAAGAGGAAAATGACTTGTTAATAAACTAATATCACAAAAGTATAAATATATCATTTTTCTTCTTTCAACTTCTTTAAAAGACATAAAATTATAAAAAAATAATAATTATAATAATGTCTTGATGGATCTGTACTATTATAGCTAATATATATGTAACTATACCACAAAAATGGGAGGAAAGAAACAGGAGCATCATTTTCATATAGGAGTGACCTTTCTGTATCTCATTGGTATTTAATACAAATTGAAGTTGATTTCCATAAGTTAAGATGTATATGGTAAGCCTTAAAGCAGCCAGTAGGAAATACTTTTTCAAATATAGTGAAAAAAATCATTAAAGACATTAAAATGCTTCATCAGAAAATATTTGCTTAATGCAAAAAAAATCCATAGAGGCAGAATAAGGAAACAAAAACCATGAGTTATACAGAAAAAAAAGGAAAATGATAGTAATGAATATACTTGCAATGAACATTTGAAGAAAATAATTTTATTAATGGTAGCTCGAAAAGGATAAAATACCTAGAAATAAATTGTGAGAAAAATTTAAACCTACAAATTTAATTACTTTTATAGATACAGAACTATACATTTTATCTATTTTCCACTTGAGTAGTTATTTGCTCTTGAAATTCTCTGTAGACACTACCTTAGCTATAACTGCAGATTGGACATGCTGTGTTTTTTATTTTTATTAAGTACACAGTCATTTCTAATTCTTTTGTGATTTCTTCTCTAACCCATGGGTTACTTAAAAGCGTGTTGTTTCATTTCTATGTGTTTTGTGATTTCTCAAATACTTTTTTGTTGGTCTGTGTTGTCAGAGAGCATACCCTGTAGAATTTCAGTTGTTTTATATCTTAGGTGTGTTGTATTGAATTACCGCATGGCTCCCTCAGTGAACAAACACTACCTGTGCACCTGAACAGAATGTGTATCCTCATTTTTTGGGTAGAGTTCTATGTAAATGGTGTAATATACATATAATTGACATTCCAGTGGGAGGGGGAACAAAAATAGCATTTGAAGAAATAATGGCCCAAATTTTCCAGGTTTGATGAAAATTATAAATCCATAGATTCAAGAGGCCCAGTAAATCCTAAGGAGAAGAGGTAGAGAGAAAAATGCCCCATGGTACAACATATTCAATGGACTGAAAACTAGAGATACAGTGAAAAACTTCAATGCAAAAAGAGAAAAATGCTCATTAGTTAGAGAAAGGAAACCAAGTGGACTTCTCATTAAAAACAATGTAAGCCCGAAGTTAATGGGATGTCTTCAAAGTGCTAAAAAAAAGCTGTTGATCTATCATTTTATATTCAGAAAAAAACTTTCAAAGATAAACACAAAAATAAAAACTGTTTCATAATAAAAAGTGAGGGATTTCTTTATATTTCCTTCCCAAATATGTCCATATCCCAGTCCCCAGAGAATTTACTACTTTCTGTAGTAAAAGATGTGATTAAGGTTCTTGAAATGTGGCGATTATCTTGGATTACCTGGGTAGGCGCAGTGTAATCACGAGGGTCCTCTGAGAAGGAGGCGGGAGGGGTAGGTAGTGTGCGAAAGGCGAGGTGGTGCCACGCGCAGGTCTGAGTGTTGCGGCTCCAGCCGAGAATGTGGTCAGCCTTCTGCGGCCGGAAAAAGCAAGGGATGGATTCTCTCCTGCATCCAGAGGAATGGCTACCTTTGGAAACCTCCCTGTTGGCCTTGTAAGATTTATGAATGTCATTATGTCTTCAAATTCATTTTGGTGTTTTCACCTTCAGAACAGTCAGGTAAATTTGCATTGTTTTAAGTCAAGTTTGTGATAGTTTCATCAGAGCAGAAATAAGAAATGAATGGAAATTTCGGTACCTGGTCGTGAGATGCTGCTCTAAGAAATGCCTGGAACTATGGAAGTGGTTTGGCCAGTGGGGAGAGGCTGGAAGAACTTTGAGGAGCATGTTAGGAGCAGCCTCGATTTCCTTGAGGACTGTTAGTGGAAACACGGATATTGAAGCCTGTGCCAGTGAGGGCTCAGAAGGGAGTGAGAAACATAGTAGGGAAACTTACATTGTCTTAGAGAACACTCAAGTAATTATAAATGAACTCCGTTGGTATAAATATAGGTGTTGAAGGAATGCTTATGAGGGCGAGAAGGCAGCGAGGGGCTCTTTGTTAGTGGCAGAAAGCATAGTAGATTTCGTCCTAGGGTTATGTGGAAAACAGGATTTGTAAGCCATGAATTTAGGTATTTAGCTGAAATTTCCAAGCAAAGTGTTGAAGGTGTGGCCTGGTATCATCTTGCTGCTTAACGTAAACTGGGAGAGTAAAGAGAGATATCGAGGGAAGAACTGTGAAACAGAAAGGAACCAGGACTTGATGGTTTGGGAAATTCTCTGTCTATCCAGCTTTCAAAAGATGCTAAAATTGGACGATTTAATGTCAGGAAAGTGTGCTCTGGAGAGGAAGCCAAGGGTGTGGCTAAGCCGCCTTCTGCTAGTGCCTTGGAAGGCCTTTAGATAAAGGTCAGAGTTTTAATCACAAAGAGGGATGTTGGGAGAGCTTAACCATAAACCTAATGGATCTCTGCACACGTCTCATCGAAACCAGGAGAAAAGCTGGGATTATCCCGCAGGTATCTGTGGAAGAGCTCTTGTTTAATGGAGTGAATCCTGGTCACAAACCCTGAAGGCCCACAAGTTTGTTGAGAAAGGCAGTCTCAGCAGAAATACTGCCAGTGTGGACTGAAAGGGGCAGAGAAGGAACGAAATGAAAAAAGGCTGTTGGACTTCCAAAATCCAACAGCAGGAAACGGGCTAACAAAACTACTCAGCCAAAAACACAAGCTACCCTTCATGAACAGAGATGACTCTGAGGTCAGAGCCACGGGCCCGGAAGGTCCAGCCTTCAGCCACCGATTATTCTTA